>VZDL01000027.1:0-36999 GCA_013103745.1 Gardenia jasminoides
TTGCATTGTGCTGTGAGCATAGTTTTGACTGGTAGAGATAGTCGGGAAGTTGAAACAAAATAGCCTAGTCCAAATGAATAGCATGCATGGCATACCAAGGTGCTGATAAATGTGAATTGATGTAGGGATACAGTGCATGAGCCACTCATGGTGGTCTGAAGTTCTGGCCTAAAAGGCGGGTTCCTCGATCCCTAAAAGCAGTTTCTCCCTTCATTCTTTCTAAACTAGCCTCCCACCTTATTTTTCTTGCTCCTGTGTTTCCAATTACTGTATTACATTGACAATTTTTCCAGTTTTAACAAATTCATCATACCTCCAACTCATTGGACAATTGCGGCAAAAGAACTCCTGCCACACTAAAGATCTCCTTGCAAATAAGGCTGAATTTTAAAATGAAAGACGTTGCACTCTCCTGCCGTTTTGTTCTAACTTAACAAACAACCTTCCCATCTCTTGGCATAAGGACTTGTGATCTCCTCAGGGTCTCCTGATCTCCCACCAGGAGCCCAGAGAACCCCACACTGACCAGGGATGAGCTTAATAAAAGGGGGCCTGACAACCCAGAACTGTTTTGATCTCGACCATCCACAGCTTAAACCTGGTCTCAGTTCTTACGGTGTAGCTGGATGTGGAAATAAGCACGTGATCATTATAACTAATCCATCATGTCTATTGAGACCTTGGTTCTTCCCACGAATTCATCAAATTTATCCAACCTCTTCATAGAATGTTTGTCGACTGGCGCAATCACAATATCCACTCCATTGCTTTCCTTAGAAGTCGGGAGATCTACACAAAAGGTCTCGCGGGTATTGGTATCAGGTTCTGAGTAATGAGTGAGGCATGTTTAGAGGACCAGGTTGAGTATGAGGTTTGTTCTTTTGGTTGGCCCACATAGTATAATCAGTACTGAAACAGATGGAAAACCGCGTCATGGCAGAAAAGGTAATCTCACGGCGTTAGAATAGGTGGGATATGTGGTTTGACATTATTCCAGAAAAGCGTATGGACGGTTCACGGGGAATGCTAACAAGTGTTCATGACCATCGGAGCATCTCCACTACCGCTACCAGTCGATCAATTATGACGCCATACGCTATCTCTCATACAAGCCATCTCAGCTGAATCTTCCCAAGCATTTCACTTAACTGAAATTCCCAAGAAAACGGGCGGCGGACCAAAAGCAGCATTCCTATTCGAGCCTCTCGGTGCGTAATCCTACGCTAATGGCTGCTTTTTGAGCTTTAGCTTTGGGGAATCCAATCTAATGGGGTTTCGCATGGGAAGTTCATTTTAAAAGCATCTGAGCTGGAAAGGAAACACACTTGTGAGCTTATTCCAAAGGAGCTTGATATTTATTTGAAAGAAAGAAAAAGAATCCAGCTTGGCATTGCTTATATAATTGACGATGTCCTGGCGGGAGCTCTTGTATGCTGCCAAGTAGGCCTAGTATGAAAATGCACCTTCTGGAAAAAAAATCATACACAAACTGGATATCCCTGATCACTTCAACCGAGCATGTGATTAGTAAAACAATTCATAGATCAATTAGAAAAATACGTGATCCTGATTTATCACCGGCGACAAAACCGGAATGGATTTTATTACTTTTAATTGATAAGGGGAAGAGAGGTTAAAGGTTAATTTGGCATGAAAAGGATTATTCTCAAAGGAATTGTAAGTCTTTGACTTGTTCTTTGATTTTGAAATATGGATCTATCGATTGGGATCGGGATCATAGTCTACCCAAAAGCCAATTGGCTGCATTGCTACTGTGAATCTACATCCCCATTTTATTTGCAACAATACCAGCCTTAAGTGCTTCCCCAAAATCAAGATTTGGCCTTTGATAAAACATATTCCACAAATAAAAAAAGTCACTATTTTGCGACTTTTGATTGCGTCCTTATGCATGGATTTTTACCAATTTTGATGAAATGTACAAAAAGTGTATTATTGGGGCTTATATTCTTTAGCTAAGGTCACTCTATATCTTGGGTGCCATCATGAAGATCAACCCTACCTTTACTCGTGCACTACCCTTTGATGTTATCGAAAACATAAACATGCAAGTCTCTTTGATTATATATCCCAGACACAAGCTGTTTATTCTAACACGGATTCCTATACTACATTCTCCATAGTTTATGCATGATGCCACTTATTAAAACGAGTAAGGTGCGAATGAAACATGGCCCATGTGAGCCCCATTTGAACGCTCGGTAAGGTGCTGATATGCCATTACAACTTAAATGCAATAAATTAAACGTGCAATAGCCTATCTATGAGATGGTTTGTCTTAAAAGAGTGTCAAGACTCTTATTTTCTAGGGTTTGTGAAATGCAAGAAAAGTGGAAGATGAATGTAAAAGTTACAACAGATATCACATAACACGCTGGAGCAAATAAATTGCAATAAAAATAAAAGAAGGAATCTCCTGGTTCAAGTGATCCCATTGTAAGGCAGACTCTCCCCGGTACCTCACCGATGGATGAGGTTGGGCCTACCAATAATTGCACCCATAAAGGCTATTGTGTGCTCCCAAACCTTCCCACTAAAAGGCAAAAAGGTCATCAATCCAAATGCCCAAGCCTGGTCTGAGATCCCCAGAGACATACGCCAGACGCCGTGCCACCACGCCATGTCCAAGTGGATCGACCAATCCCACTGGGAAGAGTATGCGACAAGCCAGAAAGTAAAAAAAAAGTGGTCAAAGTAAAATAATGATGCACGTATAGAAAGGATCCCCTTGGAGAGGGATTCAAACATCAAGCATTTTCGAGGCTCTAGGTGATGCATACCCACCCCAAATGCAAGGCAAGGTACAAGTAAATAAATAAACAATAATTCATTCATCATGCACGCTGATGTAAGGAGTGATTTGTAACGGGAAACCCTAGAAAAAGAAAAGAAAACCTAAAACATCCAAATGTGATATATAAGAAAAGAAAAGGAAATAATCAACTAAATCAAGTGCTCTGACCCTCTTAGGAAAGTCCCTGGAGTCGCCAGCTGTCGCCCCATTTTTCTATATGGTGTGGATAAAGAGGAAGGATTTTGATTTTATTTTGAAAAGAAAGGGAAAGGGTCATGGGACTATAAAATGCACGTTTGGACCCAAAACAAAAAAAAGTCTAGAAAAGGGTTTTAGAAAAGTTTGAGTCGCCACTTGGTATGGGAGTTTAGGTGTACCAAGTCACCCAAAAGGTTGATTTAATGAAATAAACAAAGAAAACCCTTTAGAGACTCCACTGTGTCTTTGAAAACTAGAGAAAAGGTTCGGGGTCACGGTTGAAAGAAGGGAAGGCAAGATTCATGTTACTGCCTCTAAGGCACCTTCTAACCTAGTCAAAAGCTAGTTGCAGATTTAGTTGAAAATTTCCTAATTCTATCTTTAAAATTTATCACATTTGATGTTGTCTATATGGATGCAAAACCTAGACCAATGTTGAATCGAGAGGGGCAAATGTCTCCTTGAGGTGTGATTGGAATTGATCACATTAGTTGTGTCATCCATTTTGATCCCTCGAGGAGGTCAAATAAAAATGCAAATGATGAGACCGAATGAACTGAAAGTAGGGTTTTCAAAATACAATTTTATAAAGTATCAAGAGAAAAGAAGTTGGTTTTGAAAGGATCAATTTAAGCAAAGAGAACTTGATTTTCCAAAAGATGCAATTTTAAGAAAAGTGGCTTTTAACTTTGAATTGCTAAAACATGAAGAAAAAAGTTGATTTTAAAAATAATACACGATATGTCCCAGAGGGATAATGCAACATAACGGGCTGGGACTAAATTGACTTTAATTCTTCCTTTCATAGAAGGAAATAAAGCGCAGCTAGGAAGCCATACCGCTTTTTCCCTATTTCAAAGGTAATGCCTTAAATGCACTAATCTAATAAAAGAAAACTAAATGAGATGTTTCAAGATGCTGGACGGGGGGAGTAGTGACACAAAATGGGAAAGAAACTCTAAAAGTGACAAGTGTGTGAAATTTGTATCTAATGCATGAGAGGCGCTAAGGGTCTAGTATTGACTAGCTCCGTCAAAGGGTTCTCACCAACATTGGATTGAGAAATTGAATGGAAGACCACAACTAGCGCTGGACTAGTGTGGTGACGCCAATATATTTACAATAATCATGTAGACATGATAATAAAGCAAATAAACACATAAACACATAAACACATAACACATAGGCATAATGTCTAGATGCAAGACCCTAGGAAAGCAAGTAAACACATAATCATGCAAGCATGCAAAATAAGCATATATAAAACTAATTATTACATCGGGAAACCTAAATACACCACGGAAGAAATCGAATAATAATCTAACTATTACATCTTCTAGAATAAATACACTTTTGCCAAATTAAACCTATCTATTACAACTTGCATCCAAGGCCTCCAAATGATTTACTCAAAAATTAAATGACATAAATAAAGACTAGACATGAATAAAAGCAAAGGAAAACTTAATTTAAAACATGCAAAATCATGCAAAAAAACACATAATAAGCACATAATAGAAGTTACCATCCCTTGATGTGTGGAGATCCTTAATCGAATCTTTAAATGATGGGAATGTTATCTAAGACTCAATGTCAACAAAAGGGATCAAGGTACCAATATAAAGGAAAAAGAATCAAAATTCAAAGAAAGGGTATCTAAACAGATCCCTAAAGCAAACATGAGCAATACTAGGAAATAGAGTAAGATTCTGGAAGAAAAGAGCATGAAATATCAACATAATACGAAAAGAGGTTACTGCTGACCAGAAACAGATCGAGTCACAGGCTAACAAGGTCCCAAGTAGTAAGCAAAAAAATCAGTGTAGAGGGGAACGCTGACTGAACGCTGGACTCGCCGCAGAACACCTCGCTGCTTCCCATTCCCATCTTCAAAATATCGAAGATTGCCCAGTTTTCGTGACAATATCACAAGCAAAAAAATATTCAGAGGTGGGATCTATTTGAAGCATCAAACAACATTATTCATACCATAAGAACAAACTAAAACATAAAAGGCCAAATCTCAAGGATCGACATCATCAAATAGACAAAAGGGGAAGGAAGAACTGCCGATAGAACGAGGATCGCGCTGGATCGGCCCGCGTAACATCCCGCGTTTCTTAACATCTTCGTACAACTAGAACGCTGATCAATACGTTATGCCAGGTAGTCCACGCGAAGAGAACCATGCTTCTTTCACATCTTCAACATTCAATAGGAACGCAGACCGCATTACGTGCTGAGTCACCCTGCCAGATCCGCATGCTTTCACATCTTCAAAACGGAAGAACATTTTTCCAGAAATTTTTCTAAAACCCAACAGAATCATCATGTAAGCATCAAACGCTGATTTTAAACGTAAAACAAATCTACTAGCCTACCAAGGCTATATAAACGTAACATGCTCATATAACAACAAACAAACATCATCAACTATCATAAAACATCAAAACATAGTCAAGACCTTGGTTCCACCAAAAGGTCACATTTTCAAAGAAGATTCAACCAGAAAAAATGATAGATAGTATAGGAAGACTACCCATTCAAGTTTGAGAAGAACGAAAAGAAATCACCAAAAATTCCAGAAAATCTTCACAAAAGAAACCCTAGTTCTTTCTTTTCTCTTTTTTCTCCTTTACTTTGATTTTCTGGTTCGCTTTCATCCCTTCTCTCTTTTTTTCTTTCAGATTTCCACCTCTTTTCTAAACCCCATCTAGGCTATTTATAGCCACCCAAACCTAGAACCAAAGGTTTTGATGTTCTTGGATGAGGTGAGCTAATCTTGAACGTTAGATCAGTTGTTGGGGTTTGGGTGAGTTGGGAATGTTTAAATAGGTTTCTTATCGCTCAAGCATCAAAATACAAATGGAAAGGGATGATCCAAGCTCGGAAAATCAGCGCATGCATTTTTTTTTTCGCTTCGATTTACACGACTAGTTACGCTGACTCACCCACAGAGTCTCGGTCTCAGGCTTTATGACTTTTTGACTTTTTTTTTTTTTTTTATAGAAAAACCTACAAAAATGAGAAAAATATGTTAGAAAATTCAAAGATAAATAACTAAACATTAACAGATAAAAACATAGGAAAACAAAAGAAATAGTTAAAATTTTGTGTCTACAAGATTCAAATCGAAAACCAATCAAATTTCAGTTTAAAGCTGCTGTTACAGTGAAAACAGAATATAGCAGTCTTGATTTTCAGTCAATTTTAAAAATTCGCCAAAATTCATAGAAATCGAATTAGCCCTTGAAATTTATACTTCTAAAATAACTCAGATTTTAGTTTCAAACACAAGAAACAGAACTCAATTTGGACCTTCCTACACCAACTTACAATAGTTTCAAGAAAGCTATTTCACCAACCCTGTTACACACGAAATTCCAGATTTTCAAACTCTCTTTCTCAACCATTTTGCAACATCAAACAAAACTATTTTTACATGAAATTTCTCCCAAACTTAGGCCATCATATAAGCATCAAGAATCAATAAGAAAAACATGGAATCATTGAGCTAAAATTGGAGGAAATAAGCTGCAACAAAACCGGCCTCAAGCCTCCTCTCTTACGGTGTCTCTCTTCTTCTTCCCTCTTCCCTTCTTAGCAATAAAACTCTATACAAAACACCTCACACACACACAATAGATCATCAACAGCCCCAAGTTCATAGATAGTGGGATTTCATAGAGCCCACACTCAACTAATCAACAATAACATCTAATTCAAAGAGCTACAAGCTCTCTTATTCTAGGAAATGAAACAAATGAGCAAAGTTCTTGGTAGTTAGCAAGTTTACCTCAACTCAATCAAGAAGCTTAGTGAATGGAAGATGGAATAGCTCACACAATACCCCAATTCTCAAGCTCAACAACCGGATTCTCCTCTTCCTAGCTGGACCGAAACTTTCACCAAGAAACTAGCACAATCCTCAAGCTTTTTGTTGGCTTTAATGGTAGGTTTTGTGTTGATTATTGAAGAGGAAATGGAGGGGAAAAAGGGAAGGGAAGTGGCCAGCCAAGGAAAAAGAGAGGAAGAAGAGAATGAATAGTTTTGTTTGACTTTTGAAGCTTTATGGAAAAATGGGGAAAAATTGTGTGATTTGATATAAAGCCACCTTTTGTCGCGTCAATGTGGAAACACACGACGCGACACTACAATCCCGGTTTCCTTCACTTATATATCCCAAATACATATTCTAACATTCAAAACTTATGTCTAATGGTCGACCCTAGACTCGAGTACGAAATTTAAACATTCAAATAGTTTAACCAAGGATGTAATTTAAACGTATACAATGCATTTTGAAACTTTTCGTGCCGTTACAATTGATATACGAAAATCAAATAATTCAAACTTTCAAAATAAAAAATAGTAATGTATAGTGTAATTGCAATTAAAATGATCTAAATCAATTATTCAGAGAAAATAATTAATTAATTAATTAATTAGGTCAAAAAATAAATTTTCAGGTCCTCACAAATCTGCAAGTGGGAGAATGAAGGATTATAGCATCAAAGTGAAAATTTAACGAAGCACTACTTGATTGTGAGATAGGGAGTTAGTTTGGATAATATATGACTAAGGTTTATATCCAAATTAATATATAATTTTTAAAATACTAAAAATACCATCTAAATTGCTACATATAATACAAAAAATAAAAGGGTTTATTGGACTTGCAAGGGTAATATAGTTATGAAAATTATCTAGATCACACTCTATCCCACATGCTCATAATAGAAACTCATGTTGACCAACATAAACACATAAAATTTATAAAATTATGCACATACTCAAGAATTTGTAGGAGACTAAATACACTCTCTCTAACAAGAATCATTTTTTTTTTGTAAATACAAAATATAAAATTTACCATTACTTATTATATTGAAATATGCTAAAATCAATTTGTTACCTTAAGTTTCAAATTTTTTTTTTTTGCATCAAAAAATCTATCTAGAAATAAAAATGAGAATATTCAAAAATAGCATTGGACTTTTATTTTAATCTTTTCTACAGCTACATTTTATAAAACTTTTTATATTAAGAAACTTTAAAGTCCCTAATTTGACTATCAACCACTCTCCTTTCGCTTCTCCTATTTCTCTTGTGACACTTGGATTATCCCTTAAACCAAAAAAAAATATTGGGGAACTCAATAAGTAAAATAAAATGCTTGGAACCAAAAAAAACATTGAGAAAAAATAATGAACAATTCTAATTCGTATGATCAAGACAATAAAAATTTTAAATATCAAAAAAATTAATTTAGACCATGTCTAGAAAATTATATGCTTTTCAAACATACAACTAACTTACACTAGATATGCATGTAGATTAATTTTATTGATATTAGAATAATTTGCTAAAAAAACTAAAAAGGATTCAGGATCTTGTAATCTAATTTACTCGATTAAGACAAATAGTTATTGATTAATATAGCTTTATTGTGATATGACGTTTAATTTAAGTAAAAAAGAAAAGCTACAGTCTTTGTTGCTTTTTTTTTAATGAACAAATCTGACAATCCATAGGTTTTATGTAGCATATTAGCACTTTCCTTTCATTTTTTTCCACTTTCAAACAGAATCTTTACTTAAATTTTTTACTCATTAACTTGCTCCAATTAAAAGTCTCAATTAAAGGAAAATTTCTCTTACTTTTTATTCTTTTTTTTTTCATTTCTCTTTATTCAAAATGGATTAGCCTACATAAAGTTTTTTGTGTAATATATTCATCATATTCACTCTCCAGGATATAGCTAATTTGATCATAAGTGGTGGTTCTCTTCCTTTTAACTATCTTGATCTATTTCTTGGCTCATCTTCCACTGCCCTTCTCCACCCAATTTAACACACCTCATATTCATCGATCCTTTATTGACCTTGCTATTTGTCTTTCTCACTTAAAGTTAGGGAATTTCATTTTCTCCAGTCTTGACTGTTCTGTTTGCTCGTCACCATCTCTGTTTAGGCAGAATCAAACATTGCTACTCCAGATCCCTATTATTTAAATTACATTGTTAGTTATTGACTACTTTACTCCAGTTGAAAAACTTAGGGTGCAATTGATTTGGTACTTCTATGTAATGTCTATGTCTACATATAGAGCTCATTTTGTCAAAACCATACGCGTTGAGATTGATAGGTGATCACATAAAGGCATAGTCATGACCAAGGACAATATAAAGACAAAGTACAATTCGGTTCATAGGGAGGAGATTAAAAAACTATTTCTTGAGAAGAATGGAAATCTTCAATTTCTATAAGGGATTTCATGGAGGGAATCATGCAATATATTAATGCAAAAATGAATCAACATTGGGATGCCATAGGATGATTAGCCAATTTATTGATCTCATGGTTCATAATTTCCTTTTTATACATTAACATGGGATGTTTATGGCTGATCCTACTGTTTACAATTTATTGGGCTGGGGAAGGTAGAAATTTAAGGGTTCCACCTAACCAATTTAAAATGGGTTATCAGGATTTGCACTATGACGCCTCCTTATCTCTTAGTTATAATGATCCTTGCAATTTCTATGCATGTATAGGGGGTGTCTTGTATGACTAGCCAAAAAATGCCTTTGAGGAATCCTAAATGGACTCACAATCGTGGGTTTATTATAAGGTCTAAATTAGAGTAGGATAAAATTCTTACTGCTCAAGAGGTAGAGTCCTTACATGAGTGCTTGGAAGAGATGCTGGAGGCAGAGAAGGTTATGGAGAAGGATTTTGGTGAGCAAACACCTAGTTTGAACCTAATTGGTGATAATCAAGATGTATACTTAATTTGGACTCAATAAATGGAGATGCCAAATTATTTGTATGAGGCTTTTGCCCGGGTACATCTGAGGTTAAAAGACCATCCAACTTACATGTTTACATATAAACATAGAGAGAGAATAACTTGTTTCTAGATTTTTTGGTTTGAAGTACTAGGAAAGCATTTCAATTTGGAGATTATGTTGATTCTTATTATCCCAGAGGATGAATTTTTGAAGAAGATTAAGATTCTCTAAAAACTATTTTTAAATTAAAATTTGTAAGGTGATTCAAGTTTTCTTGACTACTGCATCTAAAATCTTTTTGTTAATGATTGAAGAATACCTACTAGCGTATGACATGACATAAAATCTTTTTTGCTGATGATTATAGAACATCGATTGGTGTCGAAAATTTATTTTCATCTGATCTAATTGTTTAATTATTTATTTTTCTAAAGAATTGATTTAGATCATTTTAATTGCAATTACACCCTGCATTACTTCCTTTTATTTTAAAAACCTTGCTTAATCATTAATTTAATTCATAAAATTTCAAAATTCCATATTTTCATAAAAAAGAAAAATTACTTCATTAAATTAGGTTGAATTATTTGATTGTTGTATATCAATTGTAACAGCACGAAAAGTTTTAAAAATGCATTTTTGCACGTTTAAACTACGTTTTCGATTTAAACTAATTGAATGTTTAAATTTCGTATTCGGGCCTACGATCGACTACTAGACATAAGTTTCGAATGTTAGGTTATGTATTCGGGATATATAAATGAGAGAAACTGGGATCGTAGTGTCGTCATGTGAATTGATCCGATACAACAAAAGTGGTTTTACGTCAAATTATCCAACTATCCCTCGTTTCTTTCATTTTTCACAAGAGTCCAAAAAGTCAAGAATTAACCTCAACCACTCATTTCTTTCTTTCTTCTCCATAGAACCGGCTCTTCTTTTCCATTTCTTCCCCTTCATTTCTTCCTCAAAACAGCCGGCCCTTCATCTTCTTCTCCTTCTTGTTTTCCACAAATCACCAACACAAAACCTCCATTGTTGCAACTAAGAAGCTTGAGAACATCTTTCACCATTTCCCTTGGAGATTGAAGGCTATCCTACTTTGAGGGAGAGCTAAGCTTTGGAAGAGAGGAAGAGGGGTTCTTGGTGCATCCCATATCACGTTCAATTTAGGGTTTCACTTGAGAAGGAAGAGGTAATACACTTCTTCACCATCTTGTTCATTTGACTCCGTTTATGTAGCTTTGAACTTGGATAAGTTTATTATTGTTATTGTGTTGATTTGAGATGGAAAAATGGGCTCTATGAAATCTCATTAGGTATGAACTTGGGGCTGTTGATGCATTGTGTGTGGTTATATGGAAAATGATTAGCTTAAATGGTGGTAGGAAACCTCAAGGAAGAACCGTGGGAGAGAGAGAGGAAAATGAAGGTGAAAATTGCTAATTTTTCCTTAATTTCATGGCTGTATTTTGGCTGGTTTAAGGGCTGAATTTGATGCTTAAATGTTGAAGTTTAAGATGTTAATTTGTCCCACACAAATCCCTTAAAAAGTTGTGGCAAGAATGAGTATTAAGTTGAGATCAAAATCTGGAAATTTTAAGGAAAGCATGCTGTCCGAATTTTGGGCTGTTTTAGTGCTAAAAATTGATATAAGCTTCCATCATTTTTTACCATCATTAGGCCTAGGAGGTTTAATACTAGCTTGGTTATGAAAATTAGGCCAAATGGTGGAGATTTGAATGACCTAGGAGCTCATTTATGAAGATGACAAAACTTCACTGGTTTGAGGTAGTTTACTGAGCGAAATTTGGGTGACTAGAAAACTGTCTTCCTGTGAGATTTTTTAGCTAAATTTTGGTAAAAATGTAGCTCATATACTGAGGGTTATTTCTGCAAAATTTGGTGTTTTTACAGTACCATTTCATTGCTCAAATTATGTTTCAAAACTGCCTCTTTAATCTGGAAAATTTTTCCCAACTTTGAGCACTGTTTGGATTCATTTCGGTTTAACATTCATTTGTTTGAATTTATGGCTGAAATTTGGTGTGAACCTATAATATATATAGTATAATAGGTGTACCAAATTTGGTTTTTTTGGACAAGAAATCATCACTCAAACAGGGTCTAGAATTCTGCCCTGCAAACCTGAAAAATGAAAATCTCAGAATTTCGAATCCCCTCTGTTTGAACTGCCATAATTTCTTGCTCGAGAGTTGGAATTGAGTGCTGTTGGTGGCTGTTGAAACTTATTACATAGGAACATAAACTTTATAAATTTGAGAGGCCAATTCGGTTTCTGTAATTTTTGGTGAATTTTCAAAGTGGGCTGGTTGACCAACCTGACGTGCCCTGTTTTGGTACTGTAGCAGTTTCTTTCTCAAAAATTTGATCAATTTCTGCCCAGAATTTTAACTGGGTGCCTTCTACAAAGTTTTAGAACTTTAAATGAGATTTATAACAGTACCAACCATGTGAGATTTGGATTTATACAACTCAAGTTACAATTTTTTAAAGAATTCTGCCATAAACCCAAATGTTTCTTCATATTGCAATAAACCTGAAAGTGATTTGAAAATTTGCTTGGCCTTGATTGTGCACTTAAATGATCGTGATCATACATGTCTCAGGTAATTACAAGGACTCTGAGGAGCTCGTTTAACTGCTTGACTTTCTCTCTCACTCGACCATTGGTGAGTGTCAAGTGCATGAATTGTTGAACTACCTGACATGTTTGCTTGAATATGAACTGTTGAGGCGAGAGTGTACTTTATCGCACTCGTCCTCCTCTACTTGACTCGCATGAACATGACTTGTTACTTGACTTGACTTGAACTGAATGTCGATTGGAGTGATTCGTCAACTTAAAAGTTATAACTGGGGACTCCCAAACCTCTTAGGGATCCTTGGGACCCGAGCCGACAAGGGCTTGGTCGGAAAGTTTGGTGAACCTTAGGTACTGTTCTTTGAGCTTGATCTATTGCAGAGGTCTTGCTCGGTATTGCTCATTGTAGCCTTACCCTTTTCACCTGCTTGTTTGGTTTCGGGCCCGAGAGGGTGAACTGTTGGACGGAGGTTGTACCAAGTGGAGATTCTACGGACTTTACCATTGCTAAGTTGACGGAGAGTCAACGTTTGGAATGGAATGGACTCAACTGCTTAACCGTGGAAATTGGCACCTAAGAGCCCCGTATCCTTACCTGCTTCTGTGTATTTTTCCTGTATGAGCACTGCTCACTATTCTTGCACATATCCGCTGTAGATAGAGAGGTTCGAAGAGGGTTCTCTGAACCCAGCTCCAAGACTCTTGTCTAACGTGAGCCCTCAAGTAGTGATTCCTTGAGAATACGGTCTCATGGTGGAAATTGCAATAGTACAAGTGAATGATTGATTTACACGCTTTATATCTGAATTTACTGGCTTTCCTACTTGCTTGATTACATGCTTGCATACCTTTTCTTGGCCTCACGAAGCATTAGCTCACCCTAATTTATTTTCCCAATGTTTCGAGGTGAGGCACGGAATCGAGGGAAGTTAGTACTCTTGTAGGATTTCCCATTTTGTATAAGATTGAGTTAATGGATGAATTTGATGGTTTATGGTATTTTGCTTTTATCAATGTAATTTTGATGAAATTTTGGGGTTTGTATTTTGTGAGAATTTATTGATAATTTTAATAACTTTTAATGATAACTTTACGAATGAATGTTGAATCGATATTTGGGAGTTCAGAGTGAGTCCCGGGTAGAGCTCAAGAAGGGTCCACCGAACCCTTTGGTCTCAGCCTTGGGGAAGGTGGGGCTATCACGTGTGAGGAATGTGAGCCCGATTTCAAACTGCGTAGTGTATCCTAGGCTTAAAAGTTTAGGATGCCGGACTGTGGGATATGATTGAGAGTTAAGTGTGATAAGACCTTGGCATTTGATGTTTAATAAGTGGTATTGAAGTGTTCGTGTTTCATTTGAGTGTTATAAATATGAAACGATAAGTGTACTAGTTTTATTGGCAAAGTGTATAAACCCCTAAGTGATTGGTTTTCTTTAGCTCTAAGGGTTGAACTTGGAATTGAATTTAAGTTTTTCCTGGTTGTCTTGTAGACTCTACCTATAGGTGATTTCATCTCTTTAAGTCGCCCTGAGTTGAGGACTTAGAGCAAGCTTGATTTCCCTGTATTCTTGATGATGTAGCACTCCTTTGGTTTGACTCCCACCCTAGCTTGTATAGGAGCTTTATCTCAATTGAGTGAAGAAAACTTGTATTCATTGGAAGTTTTAGGCTAAGAATTTGGAAAGCCGTTTAAGTTCTTGGATGGGATCTGGAGTTCGTAATTATTAGAATGATATGGCTTGATATCGTGGAATCTTCTAGTTCTGCCCTAACTAGGCTTATGGCTTCCTTCGTTTAGTCCTGCCCAAGATAGTAGGGCTTGAGGAAGACCTCTTAGAGGACTTAAAAATTGTTAACCGGCCATGTAGGCTAATCCCCTTTTGATAAGGTTTATTATGGACATAGTAGGGATGGTGCACGCGGTGAGGCCCTTTTGTATTTTCTTGCATGTGTATGTATACCGGCGGCACTTAGTTGCCTATGTCGGGTAATTTGACTTATCTGGCTTTGTTTTGTAACTTCTTGACTTGTATTATGACTTTGGTACATGTAATGAATTATGTTTTAAATTTAAATGTTTTTTGCGACCTATATATGGATCAAGTCCTTTTGTGCTCGATTATTGTTTTTCTTATACAAATTGAACTTGTTTTGAGTAAGGCTTGGCTAGGATGAGAATAGAGCCGTGTGTGTGGGTTTAGGCAACTTTACACTCCTAGATGAGATGAGGAACCTTGGGAGAAAGTTTGATAGGTGGGTTCGCATGATGCCATAGAATCCTAGTGATGGATAGGAGATGGAATTGGAAAGTAAATGACCGAGCTCTATATACCATAGGAGTTAATACTTGGAGATGAACGGTGGCAAAGATTTTGGGTCAAAATTTATGTATAAACAAACTTGCACGACTATCTAACTTTCTTAAGAATATTTGTCTAGGAGGTACATTTTTCCCGAATATAGTTTTTAAACTGAAACTTTGAGGGAATGTTTTTAAGTATTTTCCATGTACATACTATTATACTATATATGTGTTTTAATATTCATGCCTTGAGTTGTATGATTAACCTTCTTAAAATTATTTGAGGAATTTGAAATGGGTCTCGATGAATGAGGCAAAAAAAAAAAAAAACTTATTCGAAGTTTCTTACTAAGAAAATTTAGTTTTGAGCCATGAAGGAAAGTTTGTATCCTTACATTTATTTTGAAGTTTTAAATTAGTGTATGCCTCCTATATACATTAAAGCCTTCGAATATTTTTCACAAATTATGATTTAACTTGATTTGAACAAAAACATGGATTGGTCCTTTAGGACAAAAGAACTAAGTCATTTCTAACATTGTTCATATTGAAAATCGAAAGCCAATAAATGATCTTGGGCAAATTGAGTTCGAGAATCTTTTTGTAAACTTAGTTCTCTATTGAAAATATATCTTTTACTCAAGCTTAAAATTGCATGATCAATCATTTAATTAGAGTTTTAATTGACCCTAGAGCCACCTAATGTTGGAGTAAACCCTAGTTTCAATGAATGATATAGGTATGGAATGTGATCGCTACTCTACCGATGATATGGACGTTAAGATTTCCAAGGATTAGTGTTTAAGTGTTAGTATAATTCATGCAAATTGTGAATCTTGGGCAAACAAGAGGAGAATGATTGGCCGATACGGTGAACTTAGCAAATAAGGAGTATAATGTAACCTAAGGAATGGATTAATTAGCTAGATGTGAGAAGTAAGTTAGCATTATCTACTCTTATATCGGGAATTCAACTTAGAAAACCTATTCATACGGAAATATGAAGATATATGGCCTTTCTTTATAAGGTATACTCGAGAATAAATGAAGTTCGAGCGTGCCATTGGGAAAAAGGTTTATTAAGATAGCACACATACGCTTTATTAGGAATAAGATGCATGAAAGAAAGTGAACCGCCGTGGAAGGCGCCTATGTTTTTGTTGAGAAAAGGTTGGATGTATAAAGCTATGCGTGGACTTTCGAGACTTGAATGAAGTGACCATTAAGAGGAAATATTTCACCTAGAAGGATTGCTTGATCAATTATAAGGAATCTTGGTATTTCCTAAGTTGTATAATCTGTAAGAAAGGACTTAAGATGGACCTAACTAAGAATGGAAGCATTATCTCTATAGAATGACTTTTGAGGGTCTTGCTAATCATAAGAGCATTGCACCAGGTTTGAAAAACCTTAGACCTTATAATTAAGGTTGAAATTTCAAAATCAAGATATGCTAATGGAGATATTATGACATATTTGACAAGTTACTACTTAAGGTTCCGTAGAAATAATAGGATGAAAAGTATAGAAGAGATGTGCGAGAATATGGGGATTCTTCAACAGGAAATAGAATGCCAAAAAGAAATGGCTGACCATTGGAAAGAAAGGTATGGAAACCTCAGACATTAAGTGAAGAACTACGCCGAGAACTGGACCTTACCATGGACTCACTGAAGGTCTTAGAGACACTAAGAAATAGTAGTTTCTTTTGGGTGTAGCGTGTCTTGTGAAGATCTTGGATAGTAAGTTGGATCTACTATAAGATTGGAGAGATTGGAGCTTGAACGATGAATTGAATTGCTACTCCCTGATGGCTGTTAACTATGATTCTAGGTGATTTACCCCGCCTCGCATACCATGAGTCGTGGAATTTCGAGGACCTAAATTCTTTTAAGGAGGAGAGGTTGTGAGAACCCGAAAATTTATTTTCATCTGACCTAATTGTTTAATTATTTATTTTTCTGAATAATTAATTTAGATCATTTTAATTGCAATTACACCCTGCATTACTTCCTTTTATTTTAAAAACCTTGCTTAATCATTAATTTAATTCATAAAATTTCAAAATTCCATATTTTCATAAAAAAAAATTACTTCATTAAATTAGGTTGAATTATTTGATTGTTGTATATCAATTGTAACAGCACGAAAAGTTTTAAAAATGCATTTTTGCACGTTTAAACTACGTCTTCGATTTAAACTATTTGAATGTTTAAATTTCAGATTCGCCTACGATCGACTACTAGACATAAGTTTGAATGTTAGGTTATGTATTCGGGATATATAAATGAGAGAAACTGGGATCAGAGTGTCGGGTCATGTGAATTGATCCGATACAACAAAAGTGGTTTTACGTCAAATTATCCAACTATCCCTCGTTTCTTTCATTTTTCACAAGAGTCCAAAAGTCAAGAATTAACCTCAACCACTCATTTCTTTCTTTCTTCTCCATAGAACCGGCTTTTCTTTTCCATTTCTTCCCTTCATTTCTTCCTCAAAACAGTGGCCCTTCATCTTCTTCTCCTTCTTGTTTTCCACAAATCACCAACACAAACCTCCATTGTTGCAACTAAGAAGCTTGAGAACATCTTTCACCATTTCCCTTGAGATTGAAGGCTATCCTACTTTGAGGGAGAGCTAAGCTTTGGAAGAGAGGAAGAGGGGTTCTTGGTGCATCCCATATCACGTTCAATTTAGGGTTTCACTTGAGAAGGAAGAGGTAATACACTTCTTCACCATCTTGTTCATTTGACTCGCTTATGTAGCTTTGAACTTGGATAAGTTTATTATTGTTATTGTGTTGATTTGAGATGGAAAAATGGGCTCTATGAAATCTCATTAGGTATGAACTTGGGGCTGTTGATGCATTGTGTGTGGTTATATGGAAAATGATTAGCTTAAATGGTGGTAGGAAACCTCAAGGAAGAACCGTGGGAGAGAGAGAGGAAAATGAAGGTGAAAATTGCTAATTTTTCCTTAATTTCATGGCTGTATTTTGGCTGGTTTAAGGGCTGAATTTGATGCTTAAATGTTGAAGTTTAAGATGTTAATTTGTCCCACACAAATCCCTTAAAAAGTTGTGGCAAGAATGAGTATTAAGTTGAGATCAAAATCTGGAAATTTTAAGGAAAGCATGCTGTCCGAATTTTGGGCTGTTTTAATGCTAAAAATTGATATAAGCTTCCATCATTTTTTACCATCATTAGGCCTAGGAGGTTTAATACTAGCTTGGTTATGAAAATTAGGTCAAATGGTGGAGATTTGAATGACCTAGGAGCACATTTATGAAGATGACAAAACTTCACTGGTTTGAGGTAGTTTACTGAGCGAAATTTGGGTGACTAGAAAACTGTCTTCCTGTGAGATTTTTTAGCTAAATTTTGGTAAAAATGTAGCTCATATACTGAGGGTTATTTCTGCAAAATTTGGTGTTTTTCCAGTACCATTTCGTTGCTCAAATGATGTTTCAAAACTGCCTCTTTAATCTGGAAAATTTTTCCCAACTTTGAGCACTGTTTGGATTCATTTCGGTTTAACATTCATTTGTTTGAATTTATGGCTGAAATTTGGTGTGACCTAGAATATATATAGTATAATTGGTGTACCAAATTTGGTAATTTTTGGACAAGAAATCATCACTTAAACAGGGCCTAGAATTCTGCCCTGCAAACCTGAAAAACGAAAATCTCAGAATTTCGAATCCACTCTGTTGTTTGAACTGCCATAATTTCTTGCTTGAGAGTTGGAATTGAGTGCCGTTAGTGGCTGTTGAAACTTCTTACATAGGAATATAAACTTCATAAATTTGAGGGCCAATTCATTTTCTGTAATTTTTGGTGAATTTTCAAAGTGGGCTGGTCGACCAACCTGACGTGCCCTGTTTTGGTACTGTAAAAGTTTCTTTCTCGAAAATCTGGGCAATTTCTGCCCAGAATTTTAACTGGATGCCTTCTACAAAGTTTTATAACTTTAAATGAGGTTTATAACGGTACCAACCTTGTCAGATTTGGACTTATACAACTCAAGTTATAATTTTTCAAAGAATTCTGCCATAAACCCAAATGTTTCTTCATATTGCAATAAACCTGAAAGTGATTTGAAAATTTGCTTGGCCTTGATTGTGCACTTAAATGATCGTGATCAAACATGTCTCAGGTAATTACAAGGACTCTGAGGAGCTCGTTTAACTGCTTGACTTTCTCTCTCACTCGACCATTTGTGAGTGTCAAGTGCATGAATTTTTGAACTACCTGACATGTTTGCTTGAATATGAACTGTTGAGGCGAGAGTGTGTGACAGCCCCACCTCTCCCAAGGGCGAACCCAAGGGTATCAGCGGACTGTCTGTCCAACTCTCACCAGGACTCACTACAAACCCTCAATCATAGTACAGACTTCAAATAATCACACTTCAAGATCTCTAAAATAATAATACAAGCATTTATTCTTATAATCCTTAATTGAGGTCGAACAATATATGATAGTTAACTTACAAAAATAAATCCTCAATAATGTCTATTAAAATTCCGATAACATCAATTTTAGGTACAATAAACCATTAACTTCACAATTTAATATTAAGCCTATACAAAATTATGAAAATCCTACCCAAGTAACTAGATCCTCGATCTACGTTCCCCACTTCAAGACCTGTTAAGGAAAACAAATTGGGGTGAGCTAATGCTCAGTGAGGCCAAGGAAAGGCATGCAAACACATAATCAAGCAAGTAGGAAAGCCGGTAAATTCAGATTTAAAAGCATGTAAATCAAACAATCACTTGTACTATTACAACTTTCACCAGGAGACCGTATTCCCAAGGAATCACTACTCGAGGGCCCACATTAGACAAAAGTCTTGGAGCTGGGTTCGGAGAACCCTCTTCGAGCCTCTCTATCTGCAGTGAATATGCGCCAGCATAGTGAGCAGTGTTCATGCAAAAAATACACGAAAAGTGGATACAGGCTCGGGAGCCAATTTTCACTGTTCAGCAGTTGAGTCTATTCCATCCCAAACGTTGACTCTCTGTCAACTTAGCAAAGGTAAAGTCCGTAGAATCTCCACTTAGTACAACCTCCGTCCAACAGTTCACCCTCTCGGGCCCGAAACCAAACAGGTAAGTATAAAAGGTAAAGCTACAACGAGCAATACCGAGCAAGACCTCTTCAATAGGTCAAGCTCAAAGAACAAGCACCTAAGGTCACCAAGCTCGACCAAGCCCTTGCCGTTTCGGTCCCAAGGATCCCCAAGAGGTTTAAGGCCCCCATTTATAACTTTTAAGTCGATGGATTATTCCAATCGACATTCAGTTCCAAGTCAAGTAACAAATGTATATGTCAAGTAAAAGAGGACGAAGCTGATAAACTACACTCTCGCCTCAATAGTTTACTTTCAAATAAACATGTCAGGTAATTCAACAATTCATGCACTTGACACTCACCGAAATTAAGAGTCTAAGGCAAAAGCTGTAACAGCCCCACCTCTCCCAAGGGCGAACCCAAGGGTATCACTTGCCTCACGGGACTCACTACTGAATTTTCAAATATTAACCCAAACATTCATTCGTGGTCATCAATAAAGATATTAAAATTACTAATAAACTCTCACAAAACACAGACCCCAAAATTTCATCAAAATTACATTCACAACAACTCCAAAGTTCCATAAACCATCAAATTCATCCATTAATTTCGATCTTATACAAAAAGGGAAATCCTATACAAGTACTAACTTCCTCGATTCACGTGCCTCACCTCGAAACCTGTTAAGGAAAACAAATTGGGATGAGCTAACGCCATGAGGCCAAGAAAACATGCACAGTAACTCGAAAGTAATTAAATAAATTAATAAAACAATAAAAGAGTTTAAACAGTGAATTTAGCAATAAAACTTTTAAACAATACAATTTAAAGGATACGGTTGCTCCACGTTTCCTGAATCTCGGTAGTTACTTTCTCCGCTTCACAAGTATCAATTTCTGGCCATACGTTGACACTCACAACCACTCACTCTCAATCCATATTCATCACTTTTCTCCCTCTCCGCTCTACTTACACCCCTTGACCGGGTTGAACTCTTAAATTTGAAAAGTGTTTGGCAACCCACTATGAGTATGCCAAGTCGGTGGACTCATTCCAACCGACGATTTTAAACAAGGTAAAACCCATGGTTTTCCCAACCCTTACCCTAGCCCCTGGGACAAGGGGATCCCCAATGGGTTTAAGGCCCCACGTTATAAACAATTTCAACAATTCAATCAAGTCAAGCAATTGAACAATAAACCATTTAAACGCCCATTTTGAGACAATTCAAGAAGGTGAGCGCGATAAAGTACACGCTCACCAGTTCACACAGGCATGCTTTTCAAAATTATTTACATCACTTAAAGCAATTAAACATGCACTTGATCACTCACCGACAAAGTAGGGGTCGGAGTCCAAGTTTTGATCAGTCGCAAATTCAGCACTTTGCCCTAAAATCATTAAAAGATAACAAAAATGAGTTTTCCTAATCGATGGTGAAGTTTAAAGCAAAAAGTCGAAAGTTCGACAATTTTCCTAGTTGAGCTGAAAACTTTGAAAAATCATAACTCAAGTTTTACAAGTCGAAATTCCACTCATTTGGTACCGTTGGAAACCTCTTTAAAAGGTCTAAAACTTTTCAGAAGACATCAAATAAAAATTATGGACGAAATTAACCCAGATTTCCGTTGAACATTCAGCTACAGTAAGTCGACAGTGTCCGTCAGGCTGGTTATCCAGCACATTTTGAAAATCCGCCAAAAATTACAGAAAATTAATTAACCTCTGAAATTTATACAAAATATATTCCTACATATGAGGTTTCAACAGCCACTGACGTAACTCAATTCGAGCATGAAATGACAACAGTGCAAACAGAGGCCACTCAAAATTCTGCAGTTCTGGGATTTCGAAAATACAGGACAGCTTTCAAGTTGCTATTTGAGTGACGAATTCAAGTCCAAAAATTACCAAATTTGGTACACCAAAACTAACATATATATTATAGTTTCACACCAAATTTCAGCCATAAATTAAAGCAAATGAATATCAAACCGAAATGAATTCAAACAGCGCTCAAAACTGGGAAAAGTTTTCCAGATTAAAGAAGCAGATTTGAAACAGCATTTGAGTAACGAAATGGTACTGGAAAAATACCAAATTTTTCAGGAAACAACCTCAGTATATGAGCTACATATGTACCAAAATTTAGCTAAAAATTCGTACAGGAAGACAGGGAACAAAGCAATTAATATCAGGGCAGCAAGGTTCGATAAATCTGGAAACTGTTTTCCAGATTTTAACTTCATTTTTTTCATGCGATTTTGACACACCAAATGGAATGATTTTTGCAAATAAATTTACATACATATAGACCAACATTTCAACTCTCAAAATAGCCAAGAAACTCACGAAAATTCGCAGCCAAAACAGGGCATAAAAATCGAAAATGAAACCAGCAGCATTACCCCTCTACTATCGATTTTGCTTTTTCCTTTCTTTCCAACATAAGTCTTGAAATCAAGAACCCTAACCCTAGCTTCTTGACCAAGAGTATACACACTAAAATCAACCAAACCAAACAATAGAATCATCTCAAAAGCTATAAATGATCATGAATTATGCTAAACCAACAACAAAATCCAACAACTTCATCAACCTAGATCAAATTCCAGCAACTTAGAGAAAAAAATTCCAGCTTTGATACCTTCAAGAAGATGAACTTGGGATGAGAACTCAAGCTTCCAACTCAAGGATAAAGATTGATGGTTGCAAAGGGTTGAATCTCAACTTTTCTTTCTTTTCCTCCCTTTTCCTCCTTTCTTTTTCCCTCTTTGGCTCACGGTTCCTTCTTGTTTTTGTTTCAGCCTTGCACCCGATCCTATTGCTTCTCAAGTGACTAATAGATCAAGCTCATTAGATATTTATACTTAGTCAATTTTCTTGGTCATTGGTCAACCATGTCATGCCAAAATAATCCATCCATTTGAGTTGTATTTCACTCTTGCCCCAAGTGATTTCTTTTCCTATCAATTGAGTCCATAGATGCTTAAATCAACATAGTCTATCCAAGCTTAATCACACCTAGTTAGGCTACTAATCACCTATGACTCTTAATCACCATGCTTAAGCATTCATTAACACACATAAAATCAATGAGGTAACAACCTCGCAGTTGGACATTTTCAAAACTAGGGTTTACATTTCAAATTAGGGTTTTAAAGAGAATTTAGGGTTTTGTCGAAAACTAGGGTTTTCGAAACAACTTAGGTTTTACCTGCTAAGGAAACCAAAATTGCCAGGTTAATATTTAATCACAATGGAGCTCTAACCATTTAAAGCTCTAACCATTTAGAGCTCAACTCTTTGAAATCCAATATAAGGACTCTTATGAACTCGTGAATACGAATCGTGTCTTTTACTTATCTAACTCTATATTCGAGATCATTATCCTTAAAATATTCCAAATAGATCTTTAACCTAGGCTCTGATACCACCTGTGACAGCCCCACCTCTCCCAAGGGCGAACCCAAAGGTATCAGCGGACTGTCTGCCCAACTCTCGCCAAGACTCACTACAAACCCTCAATCATTGTACAGACTTCAAATAATCACACTTCAAGATCTCTAAAATAAAAATGCAAGCATTTATTCTTATAATCCTTAATTGAGGTCCAACAATATATGATAGTTAACTTACGAAAATAAATCCTCAATAATGTCTATTAAAATTCTGATAACATCAATTTTAGGTACAATAAACCATTAACTTCACAATTTAATATTAAGCCTATACAAAATTATGAAAATCCTACCCAAGTAACTAGATCCTCGATCTACGTTCCCCACTCCAAGACCTGTTAAGAAAAACAAATTGGGGTGAGCTAACGCTCAGTGAAGCCAAGGAAAGGCATGCAAACACATAATCAAGCAAGTGGGAAAGCCAGTAAATTCATATATAAAAGCATGTAAATCAAACAATCACTTGTACTATTTCAACTTTCACCAGGAGACCGTATTTTCAAGGAATCACTACTCGAGGGCTCATATTAGACAAAAGTCTTGGAGCTGGGTTCGGAGAACCCTCTTCGAGCCTCTCTATCTACAGTGAATATGCGCAAGCACAGTGAGCAGTGTTCATGCAGGAAAATACAAGCAGGTAAGGATCTGGGCTCTGGGAACCAATTTTCACTTTGCTTTGTTGAGTCTATTCCATCCCAAACGTTGACTCTCCGTCAACTTAGCAAAGGTAAAGTCCGTAGAATCTCCACTTAGTACAACCTCCGTCCAACAGTTCAGCCTCTCGGGCCCGAAACCAAGCAGGTAAGTATAAAAGGTAAAGCTACAACGAGCAATACCGAGCAAGACCTCTTCAATAGGTCAAGCTCAAAGAACAGTACCTAAGGTTCACCAAACTTCCCGACCAAACCCTTGCCGGATCGGGTCCCATGGATCCCCAAGAGGTTTGGGCTTCCCCATTTATAACTTTTAAGTCGATGGATTATTCCAATCGACATTCAGTTCCAGTCAAGTCAAGTAACAGTCATGTACATGCAAGTCAAGTAAAAGAGGACAAGCGCGATAAAGTACACTCTCGCCTCAACAGTTTACTTTCAAATAAACATGTCAGGTAATTCAACAATTCATGCACTTGACACTCACCGAAGTCAAGAGTCTAAGGCAAAAGCACGCAAGATCAATTGAGTTTTCTGGGATCTTCTCAATCACCTGAGACAAATATGACTATTTTAATTCAAGTCACTAGAATAATATTTGATAGATGTCTTTAAAAATGTCTCAATGAGACTCAAGTCAAGTTCAGTAAACTTCCATGTTGAGCTGAAATATTTGAAAAATCGTAACTCGGGTTTTACAAGTCAGAATTTTGCACACTTTGTACCGTTGGAAACCTCTTGAAAATTTCTACAACTTTATAGAAGATACCCAATCAAAATTCTGGACGGAATTAGCCCAGATTTTCGAGAAACAGGAGGCTACAGTATCAAAATAGGGCATATCAGATTGGTCGACCAGCCCAATTTGAAAGTTCACCAAAAATTACAGAAAATCAATTGGCCTCTAAAATTCATATGGTTTAAATTACTATGTAAGAAGTTTCAAACACCATCAACGGAACTCAATTCTGACGCTCGAGCAAGTAATTAAAGCTTTTCAAACAGAGGGGGTTCAAAAATCTGAAATTTCTGTTTTCCAGTTTTGCAGGGCATACTTCTAGGCTATATTTGAGTGACGAATTCTACTTCAAAAATCACCAAATTTGGTACACTAATACTTCCATATATCAACTAGATTCATACCAAAATTCAACTTAAAAATCAATCGGTAATACTGTTTTCTCTGCGACCAAACTAGACCGGTTAGCATTTGTTCAAACCGGCAAATTGCACCTACATCTTCTTATCACCATCATTAACACATCTAATCACTTCCGATTAGCCTCAAATTCGAACCTAAGCTGGTATTAGTCTTTGTTAACCTAATGATGATCAAAAATGATCACAACTTGCATCAAAAACTATCACAAAACAACTCCATGAAATCGGGCAGCATGCTGCCCCAATTTTCCAGAATTCTTGCCTCAACTTGTCACTCATTTGTGCTAGGATTTTCAAAGGGCTTTTGAGGGGAAAATTTAACCACTTAACCTTCAACATATAAACCTCATATTAAGCCTTCAAGTTGACCAAAATCTCAGCCACAAAATTAAGGAAAAATCAGAAAATTTCAAGCCCTAATTTTCTCTCTCTCTAGCCGAATTTCCTTGAGGTTTTCTTCCAACTTTTTAGCAACCAAAATTAAATATAATGCACTTATATAACACCATTTAACCATCTCACAAACAAATGCACACATTTAGCTGGAATTCCAAGAGCCCACAACTTCTCCATAATCATCGAATTCAACATAATAAAGCTCAACATCACAAACATCACAATCATCATCCATCAAGGTTCTAAGAACCTATCAACCACCCAAATCCTAACTTTTCATGCTTGAAATTGGAAGAAAAATGGACAAGGGTGAAGGTAGTAGAATGTTAGCTCTCCTTAGGTTAGCAAGACACCAAGAAAAATGCAAGCTTGAGCCCACAAAATCCTCTCCTCAAGCTCCTTGTCCAAGCCCCAAGATTAAGCTCAACTTAGTGCTAGATTAATTGAGTTTTTAGTGAAGAAAATGGAAAAAATTTTTGATGGAAAAACTAGAGAAAGAGGAGGAGAGGAAGTCAGGTGAGAGAGGAAGAGAGGAGAGAGAGTTTTTTGGCAATTTTTGAAGAAATTAAATGGGACAAGAAAGACAAGACACAACTTGTCTTTCAATCCCCAAAAGTCAAACTCTGAATAGTAAACTTAATTAACTTTTGGGGGGAAAATTAATTGGCTCTTTTGGCTTGAGATTAAGGAGTAAATCTCGATTAGGAGAGGGAAAAGAAATGGAATAAAATGGAAGTGAATTAGGGTGAATTATGTGGAGAAAGCAGTGGCTAATTAAAATTCTAATCCAAAGAGGTTAATTCAACTTAAACTATAACTTCAAACCCCTAATTATAATCATTCATTTTAATTCACCTCTAATCACTGAATAACATTTCTAACTTACGGGTAATCATCCTTACATTCCAGTACAACTTAACTCGTTGCCCGAATTTCTACCTCGAAAAACGTGTTTTTCTCATTTTCTGTATAATTGATACAAAAAGGGAAAATTTTAAAATAAGATGAATGGAATGATGAAAATCTACCTGAAAAATAAATATAGAGCTAAATTAAGTTTTTCTCAAAATGAAATAAATTAAACAAATAAATAAATAAATAAATTGAATTTTCATTTAAATTTTCCAAAAACTCGTTTAAATGTAATTTTAAATTAATTGAACAAATTAATAACAATAATAACATTATTTAATATAATAGTTATTAACATTATTAAAAATAAATTTTTGAGGCACTCACAGAGTGTACTTTATTGCACTCGTCCTCCTCTACTTGACTCGCACAAACATGACTTGTTACTTGACTTGACTTGAACTGAATGTCGATTGGAGTGATTCATCGACTTAAAAGTTATAACTGGGGATGCCCAAACCTCTTGGTGATCCTTGGGACTCGAGCCGGCAAGGGCTTGGTCGGGAAGCTTGGTGAACCTTAGGTACTGTTCTTTGAGCTTGATCTATTGCAGAGGTCTTGCTCGATATTGCTCGTTGTAGCCTTACCCTTTTCACCTGCTTGTTTGGTTTCGGGCCCGAGAGGGTGAACTGTTGGACGGAGGTTGTACCAAGTGGAGATTCTACGGACTTTACCTTTGCTATGTTGACGGAGAGTCAACGTTTGGAATGGAATGGACTCAACTGCTTAACCGTGGAAATTGGCACTTGAGAGCCCCATATCCTTACCTGCTTCTGTGTATTTTTCCTGTATGAGCACTGCTCACTGTTCTTGTGCATATTCGCTATAGATAGAGAGGCTCGAAGAGGGTTCTCCGAACCCAGCTCCAAGACTCTTGTCTAACGTGAGCCCTCGAGTAGTGATTCCTTGAGAATATGGTCTCCTAGTGAAAATTGCAATAGTACAAGTGAATGATTGATTTACACGCTTTGTATCTGAATTTACTGGCTTTCCTACTTGCTTGATTACGTGTTTGCATGCCTTTTCTTGGCCTCACTGAGCGTTAGCTCACCCCAATTTGTTTTCCTTAACAGGTTTCGAGGTGAGGCACGGGAATTGAGGAAGTTAGTACTCTTGTAGGATTTCCTCATTTTGTATAAGATTGGAGTTAATGGATGAATTTGATGGTTTATGGTATTTTGAAGTTTTTATCAATGTAATTTTGATGAAATTTTGGGGTTTGTATTTTGTGAGAATTTATTGGTAATTTGAATAACTTTTAATGATGATTTTACGAATGAATGTTTCGATCGATATTTGGGAGTTTGTAGTGAGTCCCGGCGAGAGCTGGGCAGGCGGTCCGCCGAACCTCTTTGGTTCACCCTAGGGGAAGGTGGGGTTGTCACATAGCTTATGACATAATCATTTGCTTTTTTTTTTTTTGGCATGCTACTATATATTGGACATTAGTTTTTTATGTCAAAAAAATTTGATCATAAGTTGATAATTCTAAAGTGTGTGTGTGTGTGTTCTTCTTTACAGATTGTAAACAATAGATAAGACAGAGCAAAATCTAAAATTAAACATCATCCTACCAATCTAAAATGGGTTAGTAATATTGTTCTCATAAGGTGTGATTTTAATTATTAACAAGTTAATATAGCGGAAGAGTTTAAGGGAACTAGTTGCACAAGTAAGACCAATGAAAATATTACTGTATGTCTTTATGTGAAGCATATACAAAAGATCACAATCTAGAGCAACTTGTTCAATGAGTCAAAATTTGGCTAAAAATATAACATATTTAAAATAATGCATTATATGGATATATATAGATAGATGAGAACAAGATATGTGAATGTAAAATAGCATCAAAGATTTAGTGATTTTAAATGACATATGAGTCTTCAATATATATGTTACAATGTTTTCAAAATTGTGATTTACATAGACTAGGGGTATGATTCAACTTTTTTGAGCATGTGAGATCAAGTAAAATGGAAATATTGGGTGTTTATCTTAGTCAACTTTTACAAGTTAATTTTGATTGTAGCAAGATGAATATGGAATTGGTTTTAAATTGTTCAACAGAAAGATAAAGGACAAAAAGAACTAACTATTGTTTAGGATGATGGAGTGTTGATTTACTTCATCCTTATTATTTTTATATATTAGTAGCACTAAGCATTTATACAATGAACAGGTAATTTTTGTTTTTCATGTAGATATTTTGATAGATATTCTACATAGCAAATACCAAATATGCATGAACAGAATAATAGACAAAGAGAATCATGTATCTTAAATTTCCAAGTAAAATTGGTGGTAAAGAAGATTTAATACTTGGTTGGGGATTCCAACTCTCTAGGGGACTCTCCCCTAGATAGGTGTGGCCGCGGCAGTATAACTAGTCAATTTATATAATAATTGTTTTCTCTTTGTTTAATTTTTTTCCTTAAAATCGAGTTAAAAATGGTGCATTCACTCCTCTCTTTCTTTCTCTCTTAAGATTTGAAAGTTTTTTTTTTTTTTTTTTGTAAAAGGTCTTAATGATGTTCATTACATTTTAGCCCAGGCTAATTCAATCACAAAATCGAACTCAATTGAGAAATTATTTTATATCTTAATGATGATAGTAATTCCATTAAATCATCCTAGTCATTACCACGAACTCCTTTAAATCACATGTAATTTGTTGATGCTAAATCACATGACACTTTGGGATGACTCCTATATACAAACTCGATTTATTTTGCTATCTATATGGTGGAAGACAACTATTACCCATAGGATGATGGCCAATCAAGTCAGATCAATTGTTATGGCAACATCAAACAATGTCTTCACCTATAGGACTACAAATGCTTGGTATATTCATTTGGTAAAAGATTCCACTTATTCATTTGGTAAAGAATATTTTCCCATATTCTCTCTTATTTATATGATAGTAATTAAATTATACTTTGCTATAATCAATTTGTTTCTAATTTGAGTGTTGGAGTTATTCATTAGAATAAATTGCCATTGACATATTCTTTTTTTCAATTATAAGTTAGAGATTTATTGCTAATCGTCTAAAAATTGGCCTATATTATGAATTTTGATATTCTTGGGTCCTAATCAGCACCATCTAAGGATTTGTTTTATATTTGGTGTTGTCTATGAGAATCGAACTAACAATTATGAGTTATCCCACAATCATAAATGAGATGAAATAAAAAAAAAACTGATTTTCAAATAGTGCCAGCTAGGATTCCAAGAGTATAGGAACTTCTAGCTATGTAAGGTCTTGGACAAGCAATGATAAATCTCCAAATCATATCCAATAAGAAAAGAATATTCAAAGTTATAACCTAGGATTGTATGAGAGATAACTCCAACACTCAAGTTAAAGATGAATTAGATAATAACAGAGTTTATTTTATATTCTATCAAGTAAAATAATAGAGAGAGAGGAAAAATGATCTTTTAAGAGATAGAGGTACTAATTTACTTATAGACCTCCAGGTAATGACATTGTTCAATGTTGCTGTAGAAGTTGGTATCATTTTGTTGGCCACTCAGATTGAGTTGTGTCTTAAACTATGAAATTTGCATACTATCAAGCAAAATTATTAATTCATAAAACTGAAAAGTTTATAGTATCAAATAAATCACAATTAAAGAATAATGTCGGACTATGAAGAACAATAAAAGTGGCAAGTAGGTCTTTGCCCTTAAAGGAATTTTTTTTGAAGAAATAATGGTGAAATTCTTGGTTAATAGTTGCTAGTAGCAATTTGAATGACCCTCTCCCTTGTGTTCCTTGGAACTCTTCCCCAAAGTTCTTTTCTCAAATCCTAATTTTGTTGGTTATTCTTCAATCTTTTGTAGAGTCCTTCTCAGGGTCTTCCTCAAGGTCATCACCATTCAAATTTTGCAAATAACCTCCAACCAACTCCGTTACTAAAATTATGGTTAGCATGTGTGACATGAGGTGGCACACAATTTAGAAATCTTATTTATTAAGTTCTCCAAAATATCAATATGCACTCTTATCTTGCCTTCCACATCTTAGTCATTCACATATTGTAGATGGTAGTGGCATCCTCAAATTCACCATCATAGATCTCTTCTATGCACTAGCATTTTCGCTGGTTATTGTGGTTTTTCTCTTGTGGACAGATACTCTACTCTCGAACCTTAATCAGGGATGGTTCTCTTTTTAGTATGAGTTGCTAGCTTATCCTTAATGACCTCTTTGAGTGGCCTCTCATTGATGTCATTTAAGGCATTGACTTCTTCAAATAGCTCCATACAATTATTTCACCTTAACATTATATTTTGCCGAACCAATTCATGCTTAATTAGTACTTATACTCCATAGTTACTAATGCAAGGAAACTTAATAGTTAGGAATAAACTTAAAGTTCTGACATCACAAAATGTCATGCCATAAATTTGCTATAATAAAGGATGTAACAAGTTACACTTTCAGAAATAAAATTCCTTACACACATAAGGCATATTGCTTTAACTATAAAAATTCAGAGAAATGCAGTAAAATTTGAACTTTGAAAATAATGACATAGCATCTAAAGCAAACTTGAGAGAAGCATTTAAACTACTTGTCCTAGTGGCAAGCCCCATCCTCTCCCTTCACATCACTTATTACATCACAAAAAAACTCAATTATTAGGATAAATGTCATGCCCCAAATCCACGTCCCTAGACAAGATTTGCAACGTGGCACGCCGTATCTATGAGACCCTGTTCCCACAAATACAAGGCAACATGGTCATAACTTAAAAAAATTCACTAAAATTTTAAAACTTACAAATGCTAGAGAAATACATACTACATTTAAACTAATACAACTGCTAAATTCTTGTTCTATACTACCATCTTAAAACATCTAACAGTCTACATTTCTCTTATCTTCTATTCGTACCCGAATTCGATTTTGGGATCTTCAAAAAAAGTTATGAAAATATGGGTTGAGTGACACATGCCCAATAGATAGTGCTTACTCCCTGTCAGATCATGTAGCTACATACATAATATATTTTTACAAATCCTTTCACACAATCCACATGCACGTAGTAAGATAAAAAGAAACATTTAGCAACTTTTCCAAAATTACATACATATATTTCAAATAGTGACTGGCATACACATAAATAATTTCCGTTTGATGTGGCATGAAAACACAAGACATGATCATTTTCATTGAACATACTTGCAAATCATAAGCATATCAATCATGTCATCTTATTTCTCAAAACACAACTCTTAAACAATACATGCAACATTCGGCTACTGAGTACTCAATGTAGAGATTAAACTCCTTCTAGGAGGGCGGTAGCTATTTTATTTTTAATCCAACCCATAGTCCGACTGTAGGAAAATGGGTTGACTCGATCCATCTCAAAACCCTACCCGGTTCTTGGACCTGACCCGCTTATTGACCCAAATTGTAAAACAGGTCATCTTCTTCCTCCTTCTAATTTTCAAGCTTTTTCTTTTTTTTTCCTAAAACCAAAAACCCTAATTTCCCTCAATGTCAACCACTATCACCACCATCACCGACATCGTCCTCATCTCTCTCCTTCCTCCTTGCTGTCGGTGGCAGCAGCTTAAGCCGCAGCTACCCTTGCTCTGGTCGGCCAAAGGACGGCCTTCGACTCCGCTCAACGGTGCCAGCGGTTTGCCGGTGATGAAATGTTGAGGGGAGGGTCATCGGACCCTCTCTTGTTGATTCTCCATGGCTGAAGCTTACGTGAACCTTTTCTTCTTCTTCTCTTTTTTTTTCAAAACCAACCCGACAGATTTCAACCTCTAAAATTTCCAACCCCATAGTTATTTAATTTCTACAATCATATCCTTCATACAAACATACAGATTTCCAGCAATTCCAAGAAAACTTAATCCATCATATGTATCTCTATTTCCAACATGAAGTTCGTTTCTAAAGATTAATTACCCACTATGTGGGGCCTCAAAATTTATTTTTTAAATATTGTTAGTATTTATTATTCTAAATATTGTTATTATTATCGTTAGTTATTTGATTATTTTAAAGTCGTTCTCAAACATATTCTCCAGAAAATTTAAATGAAAATTCAATTTATTTATTTATTTATTTATTTAATTTATTCTTGGGTGATTCAAATTTTATTCCATACATATTTTCTCGTAGATTTTCAATATTTCGTCTACCTTTTTCACAATTTGCTCTTTTAGTATTAATTAGTGAGAAAATGAGAAAACACATTTTTTTTTGAGGTAAAAGTTCGGGCAATGAGTGAAATAGTGATGGAATGTAAGGATGATCATTCGTAGGTTAAGAATATAATCAAGGGACTAGAAGTAAATCATTAAAAGTAAGATTAAGTATGGTTTTGAGACCATAAGCTTAGAAAAACAATTTTTCCTAAAACTAGGGTTTTCGTCTTGCTATTATTCCAATCATTTAATTTCTTCCAATTCACTTTAATTACTCTTATTCCTCTCCTTGTTGGCTGAATTTTCCCTTTCATTTTCTAGCCTAATTAATCACTTCATTTCCCTCCAAATTAAGCTTTAAGACAAGAAATTTCAAGTGAGACAACAACCCCTAAATTGGGGCTTTAGTCTTGTCATTGCTTTATGTCATTTAAACCCAAAGTTTTCCCTTCTTTTCTTCCATTTTCAGCCGGCTCTTTCCTCCCTCTTTCCTTAGTAAAAAACAGCTTTTCATCTCCTCCCCAAGCTCTCCATTTCAGCCTGCCAAGTTCCACCATTTCCTCCCAAAGAAAACCCTTAATTTTCCTTGCAAAACCCTTGCTTAGAAGACTTGAAGCCTTGAAGTTCTTGTGGGTGTGAGTTGGCCAAGCTTTTGGTGGTGGAAAGAAGAGTTCTTGGTGGTGATTCTTGGGCATCCTAAGCTTGTCCAACCAACTAGAACAAGAGGTAACTTCCTTACACTATAAAGCTTAGAGTTTTGAGTAGATTCTTGGAGTTTTAGTTGCTAAAGTTTCTTTGAGTTGAATTTGTTGAATATGGATGAAGTGTGGGCTCTTGGAACTCCCACAAATATGTGAATTTGTTTCTTAGCATGAAAATGGTGAAATGTGTGTGTGTGGATGTTAGAATTGTGGTTGGAATTTGGGGAAGAAACCTCAAGGGAAAAACCGGATGGAGAGAGGGGTAATGGGGCCTGAAAATTTGCTGTTTTTCCTTTGATTTTCGTGGCTGCATTTTGCAAGTTTAAGGGCTGATTATAGTGCTTAAATGATGAACTTTGAGTTGTTAATTTACTCTACAAAAGCCCCTCAAAAGTTCTAGTAAGAATGGCATGAGAAAATTCTGCTATGGAAGCTTAAATGTTGGCTGAAAATCCTGCTAGGTTTCCCCTGTTTTGTGGCTGCGTTTTTGCAAGTTTGAAGACTGAATGTAATGCTTAAATGATGAGGTTTAAGTTGCTGATGTTTCCCACAAAAGCCCTTTAAAAGTCATAGCAAGAATGAGTGTTAAGTTGGGGCCAAAATCTGGAAATTTGGGGAAGCATGCTGGCCGAATTTTGGACTGTTTTAATGTTAAAAATTGATATAATCTTCTATTGTTTTTGACCATCATTAGGCTTAGGAAGTTCAATACTAGCTTGGTTTCGAAAATTAGGCCAATTGGTGATGATTTGAGGCATGATATAGGTACTTGAAGTAAGGGGTTAAAACTTCACAGTTTTGAATGAAATAGTTGAGCTCACTTTGGGCTATTAGAGAACTATCTTCCCGAGGGAATTTTTAGTTGAATTTTGGTATGAACTTAGCCTATATATGGAAGTATTAGTGTACCAAATTTGGTAATTTTTGACTAAGAATTAGCCACTCAAACGAAGCTGTGAATTATGCCCTGTCAAACTGGAAACCAGAAATTTCAGAAATTTGAACCCCCTGTTTTAACTGTTATAATTTCATGCTCGAGTGTCGGAATTGAGTTCCGTCAGTGGCTGTTGAAACTCCTTATGTAGTACTATATTTGTATGAATTTCAGAGGCTAACTAATTTTCTGTAATTTATGGTGAATTTTCAAAGTAGCCTGGTCGGCCACCTGATGTGTCCTGTCTCAATACTGTAGCTTTACGTTGAACGAAAATCTGGGCAGTTTGCCCAGAATCTCAACTAGGTGCCTTCTACAAAGTTTTAGAACTTTAAAGAGGTTTCCAACGGCACAAATTTGTGAAATTTTGATTTTTATAACTCAAGTTATGATTTTCAAAGTTTTCAGCTCAAAATGGGAAGTTATCGAGTTTACTTTCTTTCAAATGAAATTTGGCTGAATTAGAAAACTTATTTTAGCTCTCTTTCATTATTTTAGGGTGAAGTGTTGATTTGCCACTTGGCAAAATTTGGATTCGACCATACTTTATCGGTGAGTTTTCAATGCTGTTAAATGTTTTCGTTTAAATGCTTTGTGAATGTATGTGTACCATGACATGTTGCTTGATTTGAGCGTGAAAATGGAAATTTGATGAACCACTCACCTAAAGGAGGTATACTTTATTGCTCCCTTTGTAGAGTTGGTAATTTAAATATTTTGCATGTGTCAAATTTGGAGATGGAGTGTTACCCACTCTTGGCGTGCCTTGAATGGCCCTCACATTTCTTGTTCACTATTCTTTTAAATGTTTGGCGTGCGAGGCCGGTGGGGAGTTTGGTGGTTGGAGTTTAGTGAAGAGTCGTCTACTTGGATTGAAAGTCGGGAGTGTCGACTACTATAAATGTTCGGGAAATGTGGAATTTGGCTCAGGCAGGTATCCTCAATGTGTGTGAATTTGATTTGTCTATGTGATTTATTTATTTACTTTTAATTTTACCATTTTAAGTGCATGTGCATGAATTTTGGAAACTCCACGAGCTTTTGCTACCACGTTCCGTTTGTTTTCCTTAACAGGGTGAGAATACTAATGGGCTAGTTCTTGTCCTTTTGACTTTATCTCGAATTTGGAGAAATGTTTTGTATATTCTTTTGGTGATGTATATTTTAGAATTATGGAAATGCACTAAAATCTGGCTCGAGGATTTTAAGTATTTTGAGTGGGAAACTGTAATTCTAAGATTTGTGATGTGTACAATTTTAATATGAATGTTGCTTTGATTGGAGGTTTTACTTCGTTTAAGTTAGTATCTTTTCATGTGAGTCTTGGCGAGTTGGGCGTGACCCGCTAACCCTCTAGTTAGTAGAGGTAAGGAACATTTTATATAAACATATAACAATTAAAAAATGAATTCTATAATTACTCAAAACTTAATAACATAAAAGTTGGGTAATGCGTTAAAACTTACTTGATTAAATCGCATTGCCACTTCCGGGGGTTGCCTATGCCTTCAATGGGTAAGGAAGTTTTAAAGTTTGTTTTATATGAGATGGAGGAAAGAAGAATTTATGTTGTTTTGAGTTGGAATAGGTAGTTTGTGAGCAATCTAATCTAATATTCAGAAATAAAGTGTATAACTACCTTATCTATTAGTGGTTGAGTAGGAGTAGGATACTAATTAATTTATCTAATAGGTTCCAAACTCTATTATTGTTATTTTGATGATTTTGATATTAATAATAAAATAAAATTCCAAGATTATATTACCAAAATTACGGGGTTTCACAATAAATCACTAATAAAGAAACATGATTGCTCTTGGGACCCTTGAATCCAATAATCACCTCAATCTTCACTTGGTATACTCAAATAGTTCGTACTCATCAACTACATAAGTAATTAGTAATATGGGGTGAGCAATACAACTCATTTAACAAGTACTCCCAACTATCTCTTTGGACCAATACGCATTACATGTAATATATAATTATTATTATTAAGTCATTTGTCTATAATACACAACCACAAACAATCAGATATTGCACATAAATTAGAAATAACATCTTCTTCATATTCAGTGAGTAAATAGAAAACCAATCGACTTGTAGTAATCAAATGAACCAATCATCATTCCTTAAAATGGGTACTGGAACGAGAGACCAAAATGGTAATGGAGGACATTGCCCCATTTTAAATGTAAGAAACAAAAATGAATGTTTACAAGATATGAGGGACTACTTTAGTGATTTTCCTTTATGACCATTATATCTCTCAAATTTTTCGTTGAGAGTCCTACATTGACTAAATTTGTCAAAATGATTTATATAGTCATTAACTAAAGTCATTAAGGAGGATTGATATATAGCAACTAGATTAGTAACTAAAGAGATAATATATATTTAGTCATTAATGTGGGTATGTATTAAAGTAAATTACTATCTTATGAGTATGTCCTATATATATATATATATATATATATATACATACATACATGTATGTTTGTATGTATGTATGTATGTATATTATTGTGTCCAAGTTCATATACTTCTATTTTCAATAGGTATGTATTAAAGCAAATTAATGCGGGTATGTATTAAAGTAAATTACTGTCTTATGAGTATGTCCTATATGTGTGTGTGTGTGTTTGCATGTATGTATATGTATGTACATGTACGCGTACATGCGTATGTATGTATGTATGTGTGTGTGTGTCCAAGTTCATATACTTCGATATTTCAGTGGGCAATATATCTATACAATATATAAAGTAAGAAATATGCTATGTGGGTGTTAACAGAAATTTTATT
>VZDL01000028.1:0-36720 GCA_013103745.1 Gardenia jasminoides
CCCATGATTTGCTTAGTATTTAGCTTAACTCCCTATGATTCAGAAATTTACAATATAACTCCCTGTGATTTTAATTAAAACAGAAAACATTCAAACTAATGGTAGGATGTAAAATATCAAAATTGCTCTTATGGTAAAATAACAAGAAGCTACTTGTCGTTTAGTTAATATTCATTTTAACTCCTGAGACTCAAAAACATATATGATTCCCTAAGATTTTAACTAAATTAAAATATTGACGTAAAACGCCTAAATTAATAATTGTATAAAATGCCATAATTGTCTATTCTTTTCCAGAGTCCCCACTCAAAATCGATTGCCCTCTTCTAGTATTCTCTATATTCTAACCTAGCGTGGCAATGGACGGGTTGGGTTATTATTGCGTGGGTCAAAGATGGGTTTAGTTGAATTGGGTTACAACCCAACCCGTCCAACTTTTTCATGGGTTAGCTTAGATTGGGTCTAATTGAGTAAAATCAAATCCAAAAACCCAACATGAGCCAACATATTTTCTATTCACTTCTATATATTCACACTTTTATTATTGTTATACGCTTGTAAACTATTTCTTATACATTCACATATACACACATACTAACACACACACACACACACACACATTTTCACACACTTTCACTTGAAAAAAGCTTACAAATTTATTTTTGGCAAATTTTCACACTCAAATACACATTCCACTCTTTCTTATATATTTTTGCAATCCCTCCCTCTTCATATGAAATTTTTTAAAAGAAAAGTAAATGCCTTTCCATGGAGCTAAATAGTCTTTGATGATTTCTGCCGGTCAAGAAGAAATAATGGTATGGCGAAATAGAGGACCATGCCCTTTCATGAAGGTGAAAATGAGGTCATAACAAATAGCAAATTAAGCAACCGCTTCCCACACCGACACCTAAATTACATCACTTGGAACATAGTGCAAACAAACAAAGCTGGACGAATTCTCGATGTGGCATCACAATTGAAGTCAAAGTCCAAGAGAAAGCTGGACAGCCTAGTGCGTAGTGGGAACGAAGATCCTCAACCTCAGTCAATCACTAGGACTGAGGACCTCAGTGATGTGTTCAAAATTAGCAAAGACAAGACCACACTAACAACTTCAAAGCGCCGAGTATGTACAACAATCTCCTAACTCCAACCAGTCACATGACAAATGGTACCGCAGGAGATTCGATTCTGTAAAAGAAGGCTACAAATGACTTGGGAACTAAGCATTGAAATTATGGACCCTTCTAAAGATAGAACCTGTTTAGGTTCATCTTGTAAATGGGTCAGAAACGGTTTCTAAGCTCTGTTACCTAGTAGGTCTGAAGGAACAGTTAGTGCTGCTGAGGACATGGTCATTGAGCAACACAGAGAGAATGATAGTGGGAAAGGTCAGTCATCCATGAAAGGGGAGAGCAATAACCAGGAAGATGAAGTGAAAACTGTTGAATCTTCTCGTCTTGACCAAACAATAAGCATACTAGCTACTCAGACAGACAACGGATCATCTGATGCAGTTCCCATGTCAGAGAGACAAATCCTGGAAAAAGATGGTGATAGTAGTCTTAAAAGAGAAGAATACAGTGTTCAGGCTGGTTCAACTGAAGATGGTTCTAATCTTCCAAGCTTTGATGTTTCTCAAGCATTTGATGCTTTTACAGGGTGTACAGCTGAAATAGCATAGCTGAAATAGTTTGAAACAGAGTACAAACAATGAACTAGCAAAGTGCAAACAAGATTATCCGAACAAGTTGGTCCTCTGTTAGAGCTGATGAATTAACTAAAATGGGGAAACGCCTAACAAATTCTGGTATGAGACCATAGGCAATAAGATCACTGCTCTCAACCTGAAAATCACGATATCTATTAAAGCATGCAAAATACTGAACTTCTCATCTGCCAATGCAATTGTTAAAACAGTCCTAGAAACAAAAAGGACAATGCCCTCACAGATCCCAGTAAGGATGATGTCACAGCAGCATTAGTTATTCCACCAGCCTCGTTAGCACCGAACGGAGCACCAAAACCAATTGAAGAATCCTGCTGTCTGGCAAACAACACAATGAAACTTGAATCCCATCAGAGAGACTCGAAACTTGCTAGAAATTACTATAGAGAAGGAAGTCCTCCAGGGTTAGATGGGAACAACAACGTGAGTGGAACTTTACCTCTCAGAGATGGTTTTTTCCCAATCAATGAATGCACCACCACAGATAAATAAGATATCTTTTGTATCCATCTGCAGGAAGTGTATATTATAAGATCGAGTGTAACTCAGACATTCATGACTGTATGCTTTAGCCAAAACATAACAACTCAACTTGTGTCAAGCATATAGTCAAACCAGAAATTAATAACCTTTATGTAGAAGAGACTTTGCAAGAAACATTTACAAGTTACTCCATCCTCTAGCAGCCGATAGACGTTGAGGAACTGGTGAATATGTGTTTTACACAAGGTTAGAGAGGCATGAGATAGCACTAACAAAAAAGTCAAACCAACCTATAAAGGCAGAGAAAAGCCTACAATTGAATTCAGTGATGACTGTAGAAGAAAGGAATCTTCTGTAAAGAAGGGATATGCTACCTGAATCAAATATTCGAAGATGCATCTTGTTCAACAATATATCTACTAATATCAATTCCAAGATCTTGCTCCTCGTCTTCTTGTTCAACTTTAAAATCTTTATCAGAACTCTCTGAAAATTTAGCACATTTAATTAACTAATGAAGAAAAATCTTAGAGAGACTACAAAAGCTTTCCTAAACTGCTGAAAATTAAAAACTAATACAATCAATATCTAATTTACCTTGACTGTTATATAACCAATCTCGAGAACACAGTAGTGCCTCCACATTATCCGGCAACATAGAAGTTCTAAATTTTCCAAGGATTCTCCCACCATGACTAAAAGCAGATTCAGACACAATAGTGGTAATAGGAATACTTAAAATATCTCAAGCCATGAGTGAAAGCTCAAGATATCTAATTCTGCTCTTCTTCCAATAAGTCAAAACATTCAAATCAGGTTGTTGCTTCCGGTCTACTAGTCGCTCTAATATTAAGGACCTTTTCATCCCGTGATTGAGGGTCCAACACAAAGAAACAATATTCTACAAACTGGAGTTTATAACGAGGGTCTAAAATGATAGCAAATGACAAGATGACACTGTAGCAATCCCAATACTTTTGGAACTTGATTTTCATACGAGAAGCCATTTCACTAATAAGAAAATCTGACCGTTGGCTTTATTTAAGAGGCATTGAATCTTCCAAATGTTGGGAAAGTTGTGAGGTCTCAAAATTATTATTTTAAATATTGTTATTATTTATTATTTTAAATATTGTTAATATTATCATTAATGCTTGATTATTTTAATGTCGCACTCAAACATATTTTTCAGAAAATTTAAAAGGAAATTCAATTTTATTTTTGGGTAACCCAATTTTATTTCACACTTATTTCCTCGTAGATATTCAATATTCCATTTACCTTTTTAAAATTCGCCCTTTTAGTATCAATTAGAGAGAAAACGAGAAAACACGTTTTTCGAGATAAAATTTTGGGCCGTGAGTGAAGTAGCGATAGAAAGTAAGGATGATTATTCATAGGCTTAGAATTCAATCAAGGGACTAGAAGTGAATCATTAAAGGTGAGATTAAGTAGGGTTTTGAAACCTTAAAACCTAGTTGGACAAATTTCCCAAAAACTAGGATTTTAAGCTTGCGATTGTCTATCCATTTAATTTCCTCCAATTCACTTTTATTTTTTCTTTTCTTTTCTCCCTCTTAGCTGAGATTACTCCTTAATTTGCAGCCAAGAGAGCTAATTATTTTTCCCTCCAAATTGCTAGCAAAACTACTATTCCAAGTTGGACTTTTGACCCTTAAATTTGGGCTTTAAGTCTTGTCTTGATTTCCTTTCATTTATTCAACAAAATACCTCATAAATCACCACTCTTCTCTCTCTCTCTCTTGGCCGACTCCCTCCCCCTCTCTTCCCTTAGAAATTTCATCATTTTCTTCTTCCATTTCTCTCCAAAATCATCTACCATCTTGCAATCATCTTGGCTCAAGCTTAAAGCTTTGGTGAGGAACATTGAGGAGGAAAACTCTTGGTGGTTAAGGCTTAGATTCTTGGGTGTTTTGGCTAACTACTTGGAGGAGGTAAACCCTTAAGCTTTCATCTCTTAAATTTCCAAGCATGAAATTAGGATTGGGTTGTTGAAGGGTTGCTAGAACCTTGACGTTAGGTAGTAGAAGTAAGCTTTGTGTTGGTTTTGAAATTTTAAGTTGCTAAACTTCTTTAAATTTCATTTGTTGATTATGGATGAAGTGTGGGCTCTTGGAATTCCCACAGAATATGTGAATTTGTTTACTAGCATGTTAAATGATGAAATGTGTGTGGATATATTGGAAATTGTTGGTTTGAAAGTTGGAAGAAAAACCTCAAGGAAAACCGAGAGGGAGAGAGAGGAAATGGGGGTTGAAATTTGCTATTTTTCCTTTAATTTCGTGGCTGTATTCTTGTAGTCTTAGGGGCTGATTTTTAATGTTTAAATGTTGAGGTTTAAGTTGTTAATTTTCCCCACAAAAAGCCCTCCAAAAGTTGTTGCAATAATGGTTGATAAGTTGGAACAAAATCTGGAAATTTGGAGAAGCATCCTGTCCGAAATTTTTGGGCTGTTTTAGTGCTAAAAATTGATAAAAGCTTCCATAATTTTTGACCACCATTAGGTTTAGGGAGGTTAATACTATCTTGGTTCCAAAGATTAGGGTAATTGGTGGTGATTAAGAGGTGTTAGTGGCGGTTAGATGAAGAAGATCAAAACTTCACAGGTTTTGATCGAGTTTGCTGAGTACACTTTGACCATTAAAAACACTGTCGTCCCATGAGAGTTTTTAGCTGAATTTTGGTATCATCCTAGTATATATATATTAGAGTTATTGTACCAAATTTGGTGATTTTTGAGTAAGAATTCGTCACTCATTTGAGGTTTAAAAGCTGCCCTGCAAATCTGGAAATTAAGAAAAAATAGAATTTTGAACCTGCCCTGTTTGGACAATTATATTTTCTTACTCGAGAGTCGGAATCGAGTACCGTTGGTGAAATTTGAAACTAGATATATAGGGATTTAAACTATGTAAATTTCAGAGGGCAATTCATTTCCTACAATTTTTGGTGAAATTCCAAAGTTTGCTAGAAAACCAGCCTGTGCTGTCCTATTTTTCACTGTAGCCGAATTTCAAAAGAAAATCTGGGCAATTTTTGTCTGTAATTTCATCATGGTGTCTTCTAAAAAGTTTTAGAACTTTAAATGAGTTTTCCAACGGTACCAACGTTATGAAATTTGGACTTATACAACTCAAGTTACGATTTTCCAAAGAATTCTGCTCAAATTGGAAGTTTATCAAACTTACTCTTTCTTGAACTAGATTTGGTCGATAAACTAGAAAACTTATTTCCGTTGCTCTTTAATTATTTTAGAGAGTGGTGCTGATTTGCAAAGTGATCAAAACTTGGACTCTGAACCCTACTTTGTTGGTGAGTTTCCAATGCTTGTTATTTTCTTTAATTAAATGCTTTGCATGAACGTGTTAAGTACTTGATTACGTGAAATTGAAATTGTTGAACCACTCACTTAAGGAGGGTATACTTTATTACTCTCTTTCAAGTAGAGTTGGTGACATAGTTGTTTTTGCATGTGTTTAAACTTGTGGATAAAGTGTTTATAAAACTACTCTTGGCCGCGTCCCTTGAGTAGTAAATGTTAAGTGTTTGGATTGCGAGCCCGGTAAAGGGGAAATTTTGGTGGAAGGAAATGGTTGTAAAGAGTCGTCTACTTGAATTTGAAAGTCGACGGAGTGTCGGCTACGTGAATTGGTCGTGCATCGTGGACTTGAGATCCTGAGAGCTCCTATATCCTACTTGTGTGTTATGTGTTTACTATACCTGTTTTAAAATTGTTATTTATCCTACTTTATGCCTGTGCATGTTCTTTTGGAAATTCACGAGCTTTTAACTCACTCCGTTCCCATTTTGTTTTTCCTTAACAGGTGATGAGAATCCAGAGACCTAGTTAGGTCTAGAACCTGTTTTTGGCTTTTGTCCCGAGTTTGGAAATATGTATTGTATACTCTTATTGTTTTGTATATTTTGACTCATGGGAATGTATTAGACTATGGATCGAGGCTTTAAGTACTTTTGAGTTAACGATTGTATTCTAAACTTAAATGTCAATTTTTATAATTTCCTTTCTCTCTTCTAATGTGGACTTCAGATTTATCCTTTAGAGTTAGTATTTTCGAATGCTTGAATCCTGGCGAGAGTTAGGCAGGCAGCCCGCCAACCCTTTGGTTAGCCTTAGGGGAAAGTGGGGCTGTCACAAAAGTATAAGTTAGCTGTGGGATATTTACTTCCCAAAAATAATAATGTCATATCATAAAAGGGTTTCAAAAAATCTGCAATTGTTTCGACCCTATACCATTCGTCTTTGGAAGGACACAACTTGTAATCATCATCAAGATCTTGAAGACGAAAAAATGCACGACTAAAAAGTAAGGCCCTCTCAAGCATCAGATATGTAGAATTCCATCTAGTTACTATATCCCGTCTCAATTTTTTATTTGTCTCCAATGAAAGTTGTTTCACCAATTCGGCAATCTTTATGATCCTACTTTCAGATCCTTTCACATACTTTACACTTTCCCTAATTTTATAAATTGCTTCATCAATCACATCCAACCCATCCTTTACAATTAAATTCAACACATGTGCACCAGAACGAACATGAAGAAATTCACTTCCACAAATAGAAGAACCATCAAACAGGAAATAATTTTGCAACAATCTAATCACTCTATCATTGTACTTTGCATTATCTAGAGTGATGGTAAAAATCTTTTTCTCAATTCCCCATTCTTTTAGAAAACTAACCAACTTCTCAGATAAATTTGGACCATTATGAGGAGGGGATACATGATGAAACACAACTAATCTCTTCTGCAAATTCCAATTCTGGTCAACAAAATGCACTGTAAGTGACATGTATCCATCACTCGTGACAGAAGACCATAGGTCAAATGTCAAACAAATTCGGCCTGGTACAAGCGCAAGCTCTTTTTTAACCTTTTCTTTTTCTCTTTTATAAATTTTCAACACATCAGATTTAGCTGTGTTACGTGAAATGCTTTTCACAGAAGGATTCAAAAATAAATGCAACTCTCTAATTCCAACATGTTTCACAAATTGAAAGGGGTAGTCATGTTTAACAATTGCAATAGCCACCTTATCACGATACATCTCATGATCAACTGTGGCTAATCCAGTAGGCTGCTGTTCATTATGAGCATGACTTGCCAAATGGCGTAATAAAGTTGATGTGCCAGTCAAATTATCTGCTAAGTACTTCTTACCACAAGTTTTGCACACAGCTTTCCATCTACTGTGCTCATCAAGTTCTAACCTATGAAAATGAGACCAAACTGCCGAATAAGATCTCTTATGTGTCCCCATACTACTCTCATGACTGCAATCATCGATATCATCATCAAGATCACAAGCAATCAACATATCCTGCCATAAAAATATGAAATGCAATTATTATAATAAACCATATAATCAAAAAATCAATGTTATTGAACTACTAGCAAATCATCATTACTGCTACAAGATTTTAAACTTGTTTCTTTACTGTATCTATGAGCTAAGTTGAAACTGATCAAAACCAGAAAATTTTTGCTAGTCGAAACTGATCAAAACTGATCATTTGCTTGGCCGATTGCAGACTATTCATTATAAGACAAGGTTATGGTAAAAACTAATAACTAGTAGCATAGTAGGCCTTGTACAAAACTTTGACTATTAATTTAAATCAATCTATTCTGTCTTGCTACAGAGTATCAAACTGTTCAGTCATTCAAAAGTATCAACTTAGGACATTGTCCACTGCTTGGATATATCTACTATATTACCCAAAAATTCTTCACAACTGTTGAATTCTTTCTTTCAGTGATTGTGCCCATAAAAGCTAATATTAACAGCTTTAGCAAAAGGCTTAGTCACAACTAACATGTAAACCAAAACAGCTACGTAATGCATATGACATCAATGATAACAGAGGTGAAGCCAACGAGAAATACCCAAGCAAGTGCAGCAAGCCAACTGAGCATCGAACAAAGGCAATCATGATATCAAAAAAGCTTCTTATAGAAACTAAATCTAGCAAGATTCTCAAGTAATGCTGACTTCTCAACATTCTTTCCACCCAAGAAGGAGGGTGAATTTTGAAGAATCTGAAGGCCATTTGACACAACATACAGTCAAAATATTATGTTTTTGTTTAAATTTAAACTTGCATCAGGATTTCACCAACAGATTGGGACAAGAAGCATAGTTTGGTTCCACCAAACTTGTTAAGTCATAGATACTGAAATAAAATTTGCAAATGACAAATTGATTATTAGCTAAAAAAACTTTAGAATTAATACTACCTTCAAAGCGGAGTATTTAATATTATTAGCTAAAAAAAACTTGGTAGCTTTTACTTTTCATCATAATAAATGACATATGCAAAATTGAAAGGAGCCAAACAAAGATGTTCTCCACAAAATTCGCGGAAACAACCGATCAAGAGGCCAGTATATATTTCCTCTATCATGTACCATGAACTAGAAAACCACCTAAGAAACCTCCCCGAGAATTCAAACTAAAAAAAAGAATCCAAAAATTACCTTAATAAACGCTGATTAGAAGTTGAACTAGAATCAGGGATATGAGTAATAGATGGCGAAGTGACTACGACCTCTTGACAGCTGATTTTGAAGAAGAACCAACAAATATTGACCTTTATAGGAGAGATAATTAGCTCAAAAGGGTTGATTATGTAGAGAATGCGAGAGGATGGCTGAATTTTTGCAAAAAGAATCAAAGAAAGAAGCTGAATTTTGCAAAAGGGATGAAGAAAGAAGCGGCTGAGTTTGCAGAGAGAGAAGGGAAGGTTGGGTTTCTTTCTTTGCTGTTTTGATTTTTTTTTTTAAGGTTGGGTAATGGGTGCCCAAACAAAAAACCCAACCCACCCAATTGAAAAGTTGGGTTTCACTAATTCAACCCATGAAAACCCATAAACCAACTAACCCAACCCATCTTTTAAAACTAGTGGGTGGGTTGGGTGGGTTGTTGGGTTTTGGGTTTGATTGCCAGGTCTAGGTGTAACTGGAGAATTACCGGTTCTCTCATGCATGATAGGAAAACAATCCAATTCATATTACAAGCAAGTGATATCAGCAAGCATTGCTTTCTTTTCTTTGTCATCCATAAGAAAACAAATTATATAGAATGCACACCTCGCATGTGGGATCGTATTTCTCCTTTATCATCTATGGATACAGTAGTCAAAGGAGTACGGTCAACATTATACTTGACATTCCAACAAAGATAGTCACTCGCCAACTCCAACTCGAAAAAGTCAAGCAGCATTCCGTAAGGTTCATTCACATGAATATAGAATAGATGGCCCCCTGACTCCCTAAGATACCAATTATCTCCATGTTCCTTAATCCTAGGCATCTTTATGATATACCTAAGTGGCCAAAGGCACTCATTACTGATGTCAAAGCACATACTGTAATTCCACGGATCAATCCAATGAAGATCACCATTCCACAACACTCCCTTTTCATAATATGATTCGTCATTAGCCATCTCTTCAATATTCCTCCAAACCCCATTTTCAGATGAATACACAGAGAATCTATAAACACAAATATTAGAGGTATCCAACCATATGCAAACAAGCTTGTAGTGATACTTTTCAGGATCAAACACAATAATTAAAACTTTATAGTCACGTGCATGTGTTGTTTCAATCATAGGAACAAGCTTAGACACTCGAGTAGTAGGATTATAAACCACAAATTCCTTATGATTATGGAAATCAAACACAATAGCTAATAAACCATTACAAGAATGCAAAGCTGAAACTTTGCCAGACACGTAAAGGAAAGTATTCAAGCAAGAAGCAATGTTAGCCATTGAATTTACCTCCTCCTGATAGAATGCAATGAAATCCAAAACACGAGGACGATATAACGGAAACAAAAGCAGCTCGGGAGGGAAGCAAGAGGTAGTGCTAGTGGAGAAACCCTGACGAAGGAGGCTATGAGAAGTGGAGCTAGAAGTGATTGATCGCCATTGTTTGGAAACAGACTAGAAGCAAAGAAGGGATTTTGGGGGCAAATAAAGTAAAATATTAGTCAAGAGATCTCCATTGTTGTCTATGACAAATGCTGCAGGCGACGAATAGGAGGAATTCTGACATGGGCTCTTGGGATTTTGGTCCTCTTCTTGTTGTTGAGTAAGGTTTGATTTCGAGAGGGCATGAGTGGTGGCGGAGGTGGATGAAGCAGGGGGGAAGAGAGATTTCTATGGGCTTGAATGAGTGTTTGATGATTGATAAGTGTCTATTTTGTATGCTTGAAATATGTTTAACTATTTAGTTTTTGTGTGTTTTTGTTATTTTAATGGCTAATTAACTAGGGTTTCTAGTGAAGTTTTGCATTTTATGATTTAAATTAGAAAAGTGCATTTCTATGGATTAAAGTAGTGAAAACTTCATGTTATTGCAGGATAATGGTTCAATCATCAACTGAAATGAAATGAGAAGATATTTGCAATGAAACTTGGAAGGAAAGTTGGAAAATTAAAGTATTTGAAGTTGATAAAGTTCAAAATTGAGATCAATATAACGCAATTCAATCATCAAGGAACTAAGGGGTCAAAAGTGGGAGGATTTAACTCTTCAATTCCACGACGAAAAATTCATATTTTGTAATTCAGTAGTCGATCCGCGACCCAGGATCTGCGATGCGATCTGCGAGTTGTTGCCTCACGGATCCTTGATAAAGACCTATACAACTTCCAATCGATTCCAGAAATTTTTCAGCTAACTTCCAACTCAAGTTTGAATGAATTTCAGCTACAAATTGCATGAAGAATCTTGGAAAGTTGGAGAAACAACTCATGGCAAATCCAAAACACAATTTGCATCAACTTTATGTTGGAAAGACAGAAAATCTAGAGAGAGAGAGAGACTATAGAGAGAGTTTGGGAGAATTTTCTCTTGTATTTCTTCTTCGTATACAAAGGTACAATAGCCTACTTCACTACAAGAGAATTGATGATTAGCTACAAAATATTTAGCTACAGAGCCAAAATCGTAGCCTATAATCATGCATTGACTACGAAACTATAATTTTGTAGCCAAAATTTTCAATCTTTTGCTACGACATGTTTTAGTAGTCAATGGTGAATAAAATCGTAGTGCAATTCTTCTGTCCAAAATTCTAATTACCCATCCGTCCATTGAAAACAATTGGCTACATTTTTAATGTATTAGCTACGAAATTGGTGTCATGGTGGATCATCAAATTCAAAGCCTACGAAACATTTTTGTGGAAAAAATACAAAGTCTTTTGGCTACAATAAATCAATTTTCGCGGGCTATATTTAATGCAAAAGGTGACGAAAAAAAATGTAGGCAACAATATCAAACTTTTGACTACAACAACTTTTCATTGGTAATTTTTAGACTTTTTTGCTACGAAAAATAATCATAGGCAATGTCATTAGAATTTTAGCTACGATCTCTTATTGTAGAACTATTGTATTTTACTTTTTCCCTCGCAAATATATTAGGAAACTATCAACCTTAATTTTTATGCATTTTGAATCACAATTAGGGTAGACAAAGGTACAAACTGCAATCCTTAACATTCGTTATGTTTTTATAAATTTTATTTCATGATACAAAATTAATATATTCACCACTGGATCGTTAGACATAAAGCCAAAACATCTTAGACGAAATGCTTGATAGTTTCTTTGAATTGCAAGAGCAATGACCGTTAAAATTGATTTAAATAAGATGTAAAACAAATATGAAAAAAAACTTGTACTACTTGATATAACAATATTGCCAATTAATGCATCTTCTTTTTGTTTGTATTTTATTAGAAAATAATTTGCAATTGTTCATAACCTTGTAAAAATAGTAAATAAAAAATACAATAAAAAATCACATAAATAGACAGAAGTTTAACACAAGGTTTCTGTGTTTAGTTGGCACATTAATAGTATTTAAAATTAAATAAAAAAGACACACACAAAAGATAAATGGAAATTACTCTCGGAAAAGGAAAATATACAAGTCCAACACTTCAATGCCAAAAAGTTCGATACTTTAACATCAAAAAAAAAAAAAAAAGAAGCCCAATACTTATAATTAGTTACATAAGATCAATAAACTAAACAAAAAGTAACTAATCTAAAAACTCTATGTCACTATCATCCTCACTCACTTCATGTACGTCTTCTTCCTCAACATATTCAATTAATGTGTCATCTTCTTCATTGTCATCTTCAAACACAGAGTCATCAAGTTCAAGCTCAACATCAATTCTTTCTAATATATCTGGAGCAACATCTTCTCTAGTCAAAGATGACAGTTCATGTTCTGCTACTTGTATAGTTGCAATGGTACTTGTTATTTCTTCATCTTGATAAACAACATCATTCTCATTCACAACATTCTCCACTTCTTCAGTTTCAACCTGCATCTCTGAAACATTAAACAAATGTCTATGTTGAAATTGTTGCACTACTCGCCAATTTCTACCCAGTTTTGTATCGTTAACAAAGTATACTTGTTTTGCTTGATGTGCAAATACAAAGGGTTCATTCTCATACCAAGTTCGACTAATATTGATACTTATAAAATTGCCATCTATATGTATGCCAGATTTTTTATTCCCTGTGTCAAACCATTCACACTTAAACAGAACAACCTGTTTGTCTTTTACATAGAACAACTCAATAATCTCCACAAGCACACCGAAAAAATTAACCAAATCATTTCCATGATAACCTTCAACAGTTACCCCACTGTTTTGACTTTTGCGTCGACTATCACGTTCTTTTGTATGAAATCTCACTCCATTCAAAATGCAGCCTGTGTATTTATTCACTGATGTACGAGGGCCACATGCTAATGCATACAAAGCATCAGTAGCTTCAGGAGAATTGTTGATATGCAAGTTTACCATCTAAAATTACATTAAAAAAATTAGTTACACAACTATAAATCAAATTCTACACAATTAGAAATAAGTAGCTACTATTTTTTTATTCTTACACGTCTTCTAAACCAAGAAGGAAAGAGTTCTTTGTGTCGCTGTTCAAGCTGCACACAGCTTTCTCGTTCAAGTTCGCATTTATGTTCCCTGAGAAAAAGAGAAAGGTGTTAGGAATTAACAAAAATCATATACTAAAACAAAGTATAAAGACAATACTATAATTCAAGAAACTTACTGGAGATAAGACTTTAGTTCCTCACAATTATTCAAGACATACCAATGAGCTATGTCAAGTTCATTATGAGGAAGTTCGACATACTTTGAGGCTCCAAATGGTCGAAAATTGTGTGAAAAGACTGATAATCCACCATCTTCGACAACATCTTGGTTTCGTTCTTCTCGATTAAATCGAGTTTCAATTCCTCGAAGATACATTGAACAAAATGTCAAGCACTCAGTAACCACATAAGCTTCTGCAATTGATCCCTCGGGATGGGCTTTATTTCGTACAAAACCCTTAAGAGTACCTAAGAACCTGTATATATATGGTTATAGCAAAATGTTTCTTATACACGCTTATCTCGAATGAAATGTGCAAGTAGAAAAGAAAATTGAATCATATATAGTTACCTTTCAATTGGGAACATCCATCGATATTGAATCGGTCCACCTAACTTGGCCTCATTTGGCAAATGAATTGCCAAATGAATCATGATATCAAAAAATGCTGGTGGAAATATCATTTCTAATTTACAGAGTATCACAGCAATATCTTTTTCCATTTTCTCTAGGTCTTCCATCCACGAGGTGTCTTACGCGTCAATTTCTTAAAAATTCTCTAACTCCCCATTGGACCGGAAACATTATCTCCCAAGCAACCTCAACTCCAATGCAACGTAATCGTTGTAATAAGACATGGCAATCATGACTTTTCAAACCTGTTATCTTTCCCTCATCAACATTCACACAACGAGAGATGTTAGAAGCATATCCATCGGGAAATTTTACACATTTTAAAAACTCACAAAAGTCATGCCGCTCCTTTTTAGACATTGCATAGCAAGCTGGTGGTATTATATAGGAGCCATTGACATTTTTCTTTAAGTGTAAATCTTTCCGTATATTCATGTAAAGCTGATGATTTAACAAACTATCATCATCTATGCGCTTATCCTTGTGCCATCTCATATTTGCCGCTCTTTCACTTGACATAAACAACCTTTGAAGTCTAGGTTTTAAAGGAAAGTAACGCAATATTTTATGAGGTATTTTTTTCCCCTTGCCATCATTTACTTTCCATCTAGAAGTACCACAATTTGGACAATTTTGATCTTTCTCATACTTTTTCCAGAATACACACAATCATGCCATGCGAATAGGTAAATATCCCAAACCTCTTTGAATGTTTTGGCCATAATATGATTTCTCTCCATTTGGTATCACTTGCCCAAGAAATTCCAGACATATTACTGATTTATTGCTCCATTTATTGTACACTTTCAAATGAAGCACCTTAACTATGAAAGACAGTTTAGAAAATGCAGTGCAACCAGGAAAAAGTTCTTGTTCAGCCTCTTTTATCAAATCTTTAAAACCTGTAGGGTTGTTAATCAATTTAGCTAGAATCATTTGGTCCTTCAAATCTGGGTAAAGTTTCCCTTAAATTCTCCAAATCTCTCACCATGTCAAGCATCCCATCATCATCTGCTGTGTCATTCTGTGTTGTTTGATTATCACGGTCAACATTCTTCGGAGCACGGATATCACTACTTCTAGGAATCTTAAAGTCAGATTTCTCACCATGGTAAATCCATCTTGTATAATTTTTATCTATTCTTGGATGTAATAGATGACCTTTAACCTCATCTTGACTTTTGATGTAATTATTCAAACAATTCTCACAAGGACAACGTATATCACATTCCTTGCCCATGTGTTGTTGAACGAAATGCATGAACAAGTTAACACCATTGACATGCTTGTCTGAGAATTTTTTAGAAGCCATCCAACTTTTGTCCATATCTGAGAATACCTATAAGAAATTTTAGATAAAACTGAACATTTCATTGAAAGTGAACAGAAGTACTAAGTACTATTGGGATAAAGAATGAACTGAACACACTTAGCGGTCTAGCTTATAGAAAATCCTCAATCTGGGGGCCAAGTATCAACAATTTAATAAGATAGAAGAACTATCAGCCTGGTAAATTTGGCGAATATCAATTAGTGCAAAACTCCACTTCGCAATAACATCCCCATAATAGGACACAAAGTTTTGCTGTTCACAAATAGCATGGACTAACAAATATAATATATCTGTTAAGCCAAATGATGCAAATAATGTCAAGTCCTTTAAACCATAACTTCGGCATATATGTATGCATCAACAACATATGATGGCTTTCTTAGACCTAGGCTCCATCATTTTCCTGAATCAATTACTTAGCATTATAAACAGATGTATTCACAAAATCATTACAAGCAACAAAATGCTTATATAATATGAGAAGCACATCTCAATTTTAATCTTGTTAACAGACGATATAGGTAGTGTATTCATTTAATTCTTGCTAACGGCAAGCAGAAATGAGATCATAAGTCAGACCAATAAATCATTTGAAAGCATATTTGTTGAAATTTCAACATGCGCTCTAAAAAACATATACTACACTAAAAAATTGAATCAATTCACCCAGTCAAGAATAAGCAATGGGAGCTCCAAAATGGTGAAGAAGCGCCACAAGAAGGAGCTCCACAAGGGCATCACAAATATTTCCTTCGCATACCAGCTAATTTCTTTATGTAGCATTTCTGTTTCATAAATTATTTTCCTAACAGCCTTTTTCCACCCAGCACCCCAAAAGAGGGGAAATATAAAGAAAACTGAAAAGACTGCAGCTGATCAGTTAATTGATGGAAAAGGCAAAGAGGTTTGACTTTCAAGAAGTAAAGGAATTTTTCTATGAACCTTTCATTGATAAAGTTTCTGGCATTCAAATTCTTCTTTTTTTCCTTTGGCTCAATAGAGACTGGAAACCTTATCCGTACAAGGGGAAAGGGGAACTGGGGCCTAATGGTCCGGTCCCAACTAGCTGAGCCTAGTTTATAAGGACATTCTTCTTCACCTCTCTTTAGACTAAAATGTTCTTGCTAATTCTAGGCCAACTATGGATTTCCTGTTTTATTGTTTCAGAAAACTTCCCAAGCAAGAAGTGGAGGCCCAGTGGATATATAGTGCATAAGGAACAAATGAAAGCAGACTTAAGCTAAAACGCCTTTGCTTCGGACATGATGAGTTTAAAATGTCAACAAAAGAATATAAAATAAATATAAGGTTTTTTTGGGGTTTCTTTAATTTCATTTTGTTTCAAAGTCGACATGCAACAAGTAATCTCAAACTTACGCATGCATAAGCTTGTAAAACAGAATTCAAAATCAAATTAAATAACAAATAGGAAACTTACAGTCTTTTCCCCAATGTTGACAAGATTTTTTGCCCTCCAAGTTCCTAGCTTGCCTTTTCTGAGATTGAAACACTGCAACGGTAGCAGAAAGTTCCGCCGTCGACTTCTAGAAATTCTAAAAACAAAGCAACGAAGAAGAAAGCCCATTGCATAAGCTGTAAAACAGAATTCAAAATCAAATTAAATAACAAATAGGAAACTTACAGTTTTTTCCCCAATGTTGACAAGATTTTTTGCCCTCCAAGTTCCTAGCTTGCCTTTTCTGAGATTGAAACACTGCAACGGTAGGAGAAAAGTTCCTACTCGACTGGAAATTCTAAAAACAAAGCAACAAAGAAGAAAGCGCATTGCATAAGCTGTAAAACAGAATTCAAAATCAAATTAAATAACAAATAGGATACTTACAGTTTTTTCCCCGATGTTGACAAGATTTTTTGCCCTCCAAGTTCCTAGCTTGCCTTTTCTGCGATTGAAACACTGTAGCGGTAGCAGAAAGTTCCGCTGTCGACTTCCAGAAATTCTAAAAACAATGCAACGAAGAAGAAAGCGCTCAAGGGACCAAAACAGAACCCGCTGTCGACTCCCGGAAATTCTGAAATTGAAACCCAGATTTTTCAGAATGTTTTTACCTATCTCTGAGATTGAAACACTACAACGGTAGCAGAAAGTTCCGCTGTCGACTTCCTGAAAATCTAAAAATAAAGCAACGTAGAAGAAAGTGCTCAAGGGACCAAAACACAACCCGGGCTTCAAGATTTACAATGACTTTGGTTTACTTAAACCAACCCGTTAAAACCCAATACCCAAATGATCAACCTTTAAATTAGGTGGGTTGTTTGGGCACGTTGTTGGGTTTTGGCCCTTATTGTTGACCTTAGTTTTACTCTAACAAATAGCAAGGTGAGCCTGAAGAGTAATTTTGGAAACTACTATTTAATTGTTGTGATATTAGAATTTTTTTAATAAAATATCATAATTTCATTACGATCCACACTAATTAGAAGTTGAAAAATGGACCATAAAATCTCCAATTTCAAAAAGTTTCAAGCAATTAGAAAATTAGTATGCATTGAAAAAATATTGCTAGCTTAAATTCATCTTGTTTATGCTTTGTTAGTTAATTTTTACCACAAGTATAAACATCTCCATGTTCACTTTTCCTTGTTTAGTTTTCCTTATCTCTATTTTTTATTACAAGATTGTTTATTAATCCTTGTCCCAAAGCAATTTCTAACACAACACGGTAATATGGTCCACATGACATAGGCATTATCACAATCCAAAGTTATACGGGTCATTTTCGGATCAACTCATTAACAACACAAATATAAATCGATTGGATTGAATCAACCTCCGGTCGATATACTAACCATAATATTCTACTTTATAGTAATCAAATACTATATAGACCACTTTGATAGTTAGTACTACTAGTAACAATCGAATTTGGTTTCAAGATTATATCAAAAAATTTAGCCACTCATAAGTTTTCTATCCTATTTTCAAACTTATATTATTGGTGAAAAACGTCATTATATGTGATTCTAACAACAATAGTAATGAATGGATTACCTAATTAAATGGGTTAATGTATATTGTTCCCTGCACAAAAACAAATATTGATCCTATGCAATCTCTAAGTGCTTTTATTGAAATAAAAAAATATGTTACTTGAAAGTATAAGAATAAATTGTTAAGCAATAAGATTAAATCAAATTATTGACAAAGAATTGGAAACTAATTGGTTTTACCAGCAAGGTAAATAATTCTTGAAATTTTTTTGACTAATTTTTAAGCCAATTATTGAAATTATCAAAGAATTTGAGAAACATAAAGTAATTGCTAATGTGTACAATATATATATATATATATATATATATATATTACATATAATTAGACATTAAACAACTAAAAACATACCTAAGGGAATTTACAAAAAATGTACCTATTAATTTTGCCTTCTTTCGTGTTTTAGTTCCCTCCCAAGCTTCATATTTTACGTTTTGAATCGGCAATACAATAAGGAAAGTGATGACATAGATATCTTCCATGTAGACAAACGGAAAAAGTAAAAACAATAAAAGTGCGCCTCTTAAACCCTCCCAAAATTTCAGCCCAAATTTTAAATCTTGAGTAGAATACCATATAAAGGAAAGAAAACAGCGCCAAAAATGTGAAGGTTCTCTAGGCACCTTTCTCTCTCTAACAAGCAATTGGTATAGTTGAGAGTTGAAGAAACTCCTTCGGATCAAGTCAAAGGTACGATGTAACTTTGACATCACATATCCAAGAAAAGTTCTTTGATATAACTGGTGGTAGGCTTTTGTCCATAGGGATTTATAACTTTTTTTTTTTTCGTTGGCTTTGTTTGATGGGGCTTTATAACTTTTTTCTTTTTCATTCGCTTTGTTTGATGATATATCATGGATTGTCATTTGATTAATTGTACATCAATCCCGTTTCAAACGAATCAACATATATCCAAGAATAAATCTTTAATATAACTTGTGGTAGGCTTTTGTCCAATAGGACGTATAACATTTTTGTAATTGATGAAGCCGCCAAGACCTTTTTTGTGTTGTTTGTGTGGTGTAAGATCAAAAGCATAAAGCCAATTGTTTATATTTTTAATGCTTTTTTATTGTTTTGATGGCTGCTTGTTTAATGGAAGTGCTTCATTTGCTGTCTATTCTTTGTTCCGGATTTGGAGATGTTTGAAGACCTTTTTTTTTTTTTTTTATTGTGGCTTGTTCATGGTTGTATGTGCTACTAAAAAAAAATCAAGTTTTATCCTGTCAAAGTTCACCCCTAGATATATTCGCTTTATTTCTTATTGAGGCTTCAATCGTGCTCTCAAACATGCACAAGTCAGTATCATTTGTGCTCGATTTTGGTGGCTGGTTCATGGAATAGAAATACGTCATTTGCAGTTTGTTCTTTGTTCTAGACTCACAGATGTTTGAAAACATCTATTCGCTGCGGCTTGTTCATGGTTGTGTGTGTTATTAAAAAAAAATTAGGTTTTGTCCAATTATCTCTTTGTATACTTTTAACAATTTCCCATTTTACTTAAAAATTTTAATTTATTAATTGCATATATTTATGAAGGATTACAGATGAAGTTAAAATGCCTCTAGTTACACCAAGGTAGGCCAATCGATTCAACCCAAATGGGAATAGTTCATTATCATCCCAACAAATGGGTGACACCACATTGTCTCGTATACCTCCTGAGAGTGCAGGTAAGAATGTTTTTTATGAATCAAAAATATTTAGATGAGCATTTAATTCATATTTATATTTATTTAATATATTGTATCATTTTATATGTAGATTCCACAACAAGGAACAAGGGACGCAGGCATAACGCGAGGATTAGGACTTAACAAGTTAAATAAGGCTACCAAAAACAAGTTAGCTGTCCGCATTTCACTAGATAAAGGGAGACCGCTTGATCGAAGTTCAATCGCTAAGCTGTCTAGTGAACTTGGAATTATAGCACGCGGAGCACATCCCTGCTCCCCGCCTAAGTGGAAAATTTGAAAGATGAGGACAAGTTGCCTGCATTTGATCATCTTGATGTACGAATACTATTTTGGTACTAGCTTTATATTTGATCTCATTCTTAACATTGATCAAGAATATTATATTTACTTATATTGAGTTTTGGCAGATGAAGCTGGATATTAATTTGGATGATCAAACTAAAAAAAAGGTAGAGCTCTTGCTCCAAGGAAGAAGTAGGGATCGACGGTATAAACTGCATAAATATTTTCATAGTTTTGCCTCAGTTGAAGAAGCGCCTAACAAACCTAATAATATCACCCGAGAGCGTTGGATGATCTCCACATATTGGTCAAATCCTGAAGTCATAGTAAGAGATTCCTTTAAGTACTTTTTTTTTTCTATGTCTTAATTTAGTATTGGTAAATTGGCAAGCCAATTACGTAATACAATGCATTAATGTTCTATTGTATTGCTTTGTTTCATAGGCAAGATGTGCAAAAACAAGGAAAATCAAAAAAGTTAGAAATATTGCACAACCAAGGATCTGCATCATTTGTTGTAATTCGTGAGGAGCTGGTAAATATTAAATTCTAAGGATATTTTAATATTGTTATTGATATATTCTCTAATTATAGTTTCTTTATTTCAGAGTAAAAAAGAATCCAATGGTGATGAAGAAATTGATAGGATCACGCTCTTCAAACATACTCATTACAGTGAGACAAAAGGATGGTCGACTCCATTGTCAGAGGCAAAATATGTAAGTATTTAAATCCCTTATAAAAAATAGAATAATCATTCTACCTTTTTCAACATTTTGATTCTTGCATACAGCCTTCATTTTAATTAAAAAATTTAACTTTATGTAAAATATTTTGCGAATGAAATGATAGAACTTCGTAGAAAAATCAATGGAAAGAGGATAATTTTGTCTCCAAATCAAATTGTTGATCGGTTCTTGGTAAGAAATCTGGGGTACATCAAGGGACTTGGTTATGGTCCAAAACCAACAACCTCACATCCGTGATCAATTCATGAAGAGAATAAAACTTGAAAAAACGCTAAAGAGCGCAAGTAGAATGTGACCCGCTAAAAGAACGCTTGGAATTAGCGTAAAATAAATGCATCAAATGTCATCCGTGGATGGAAAAGCATGGTCAACTGTTGGAGAAATTTTTTGGGCCTGAGTATGCTTCAATTCTTGGCAATGGTTAGTTTCTTATAATTTGTTTTTTCTAACTCTTTTATGGAAAAGAGAGAATTTTGTTGTTTTAGTGTTTAATTTGTATTACCCTTGTCAATTTCTTAATGTTTGAACAAATATATTTTCTTCATTGCGTAATTAGTAGATTTGAGAAAGAGTTGAAGCCCCACTACCAAGACTTGAAGCTACACCGTTGAGATTAAGCTTTGGTCTTAACTTTGATTTGGCTTTAATAATTCAAGAATCTACTCTTATAATTTTAGTTTCTTTTTATAAATCTTGGAGCCCTTGCATAAATAATGACATGTTAGTACTATTCCATGATTTGCATTGCTTTGTATAATATTATTGCAACTTTGATGTTTAGTAAATTGAGATATATGCTAAATAATAGATCTCTTTTTACTGTTCAATTTAATTTGTTGTTTTATTCCACACTTTATTATGTTGTGTACAAGTATCAAGTAGACATGGTGGTAAAAAAATCACGTAATAGACCATAAAACAAATGTTCAAAAATAGCCTACAATGTTTTTCTAATGGAATGGTTTAAGCATCTGCTACAAAAAAAAAATTTGTATTCAAATTTATATAATCGACTACAAGTGTTTTTGTAGCAGAATGGTCTTATATTTTATGTATAAAAAAAATAGTAACAAAAACATATAGTAATCAACTACGGTTTTGTTAGTAGAGAGACCTTTTGAGAATTGTCTACGCAAAATATTGTGGCCAAATATTTTTCAATTAGCCACATTTTTTTTTATGTAGCATAATGATTTGAGAAATAGGTACAAAAGAAATTGTAGCCAAATATTCAATAATTGACAACAATTTTTTTTTGTAGTAGAATGGTTTGAGATTTGCCGACATAGGAAATCAGTATAAAAAATACTACAATTGGCTATGGTTTTTCCGAATGGAAGGCATTGATATTTGACTACACCAAAAAAAACATAGCCAAATATTGTAATAATCAACTACTGAATATTCGTAAGTAGTGGAATGTTATCATGGTTCACTACAAAAAAAAATCGTAGCAATATTGGAACAAGTGGCTACGAAAAATTCATAGTCAAAAATAGGTTTTTTGTTGCAAAATCAATGGATTTGAAGGTCAAATCTAAGATTTTTACTGAAGATGCATTTGCTACCTAAAATAAGTATCTTCACCCCATATAATTTCATTGCTAGTCTTTTGTCTACGAAAAGGGAAATTGTAGGAAATAGTTGAACTTATGGCTATGATATTGGAAAATCGTCGCCTAATACCTTTAGCGACGAATGGATTTCACAATGACATTTTGGCCACGATAAATTGTCGTAGCAAATATTAAAGACGACGCTTTTGACTCTTTGGCTACAATATTTTTGTAGCCTAAGATTAAATCATAGTGACACCGCTGAAGATGAAAACTATATCATAGAAAGTAGAGCATTATACGTAATACACTAAAATCTAGTAACTACAATGCATGGACACAACTGTGAATGCGTGCTTGTCCAAGAGTTGCTAGTTATTGATGCTAAGGTTATTTAAGTTGATGGCTTCTTCCATGAAATAAGAAGTGATAACATTGTTGGTTGCATATCTAGCAAAGCGCTGATTCAAAGCAAGAAGGTTTAACATAGAAGATGAGCATTTTCCCTGAGAGCGGGGCTGATAAGATTGGCTATGTTAAGACCCTGTTTAGAATTCAAATAGAACATTATGTATAAAAGTATGAATGGGCTGAATATTATAAAAGATGATTGATGTTTAGGAATGCATAATTACCCTGTCTCAAAGGTGTATTTCGAAATGGAAAATCCAAAGAGCCTCTCGGCAAAGGTCGGGTTGCAGAGCACATAAGAATCCGGCTAATCAACTATTGAAACCGTAATACATGCAATCCTTTGGAATAAATATAGAAATATAAAGTCAATAAGGAAAGTAAAGTGTAAATAGTGGAATAAACTTGAAAGAATAAAACTACGGATTGGCATTAACCTTGGTGATGTTTAACGGTGTTATGGCAAAATGGCATGTAACCGCTTTTAAGTTAAAATTGTTAGCCTATCACAAAATGTGACAAGCCATGAAGTACATCTTATGATTTGTAGAGCTTAGGTTAATACGTCCTCTAATCCATGCAGTTGGTGAGTTCTAAGAAATAGTAATAATTGCAAAATGAAGATAGGCAAACATGAGTATTCAGAATCAGAAAATATGACATGGAATTGAAAGGGGGAAATTATTATTTGACCATGTCTGATAGAGCAGCAATATGAGTGATTCGACTGTCATTCACAAGCGGGAGAAGAATGTATGGATTTACATATGAAAATGAGTTAATCATTTGTGTTAAGCGATCCATATTGCCATGGAGCCCCATAAACAGCTGAATAGATAAGTAAATAAACAATTATAGCTAGAAGATATAAAGGCAAGCATAGAAGCTGACCATAGTTTCAAGCTCAATGCTTCTTAGATATGCGTTCGAAAGCAATATCAATGGAAGAAGGATGTGTTGAAAAAGTTAGATCTAATATTAGAGATAAAAAGAGGAGCGTCATGAACAGGAATAGGATAAGAAATGCTCAGCACACTAAGGTATGTAGGCAGGAAAATGGAGTTAGTATGATCGTTACAATTTCTTGTTGTCACTCTAACTCGAATGCCAATAATAACTGGGAAAGTGTTATTCAGGGTGATAACTCCCTGCCGAGTGCCTTCAACTCATTCCACAAGTTAGATCATTGGCTTCATGCTATAAGAAGGGAAAAGTTGTAATTTGAAACCTCAGATCATGTTTCATTAATTGTATAAATGCAGTCAAGTTAATAGTTACTATACTCTTCATCTACCCGATTGGCAATGATGTAGTTCCTAGAAATGCTTTGTTCCTTCGAGGATGCATCTGTCTCATAGGAAAAGCATGCAAAATAATCCCTATGATATCTTAAAAAAAAAAAAGGAAACCAGAAAATATCATTAGTTAGCAAGCATACCAAGCAGAAATTATGTAATATGAATACAGGCATACTTATTAAGTCATATGTATCAACAATTGCATCGAGCATTGTAAAAGGGTGTAAATGGAAAAAAAATGGAAGAGAAGGATGGCCGAGCTGTTCAACTTCTTGGACCAAAGTGTTTTTGGTGGCAATCCAATCAAAGTTGTATCTAGATGTAGCAGAATGAGCACTGGTCTGCTGAACGGATGCTCGAGCGATGTAATATGTTTTGAACGGGATAAGCAGTCCAGCAAAATGGGTGATCGATGTCTTCTGTGCACATGCATAACAACTTTAACTCTAAAATAATTGGCTCTTAATGTCAGGTGCAAAACGATAGAACGTCATGAAGGTAAGGGAAAAAGCTAGGTATATAGTACCTCTTCATTGGCTAGCACCACTTGGGTGCATTTTTTTGTTGAGTGTGGATAAGATTTAATATGAGAGACCTCAAGAACTTGTAGAACGGCAACCCAATTTGATATTGATGGATTAATATTTGGTAGAGAAACAGGAATAAGATCCATTTGTGGAAGGCTTGCAATAGAAGATAAATTTGTGAAGAAAGCTGCCAGCTCAAAAAAAAAAAGGTACGGGAAGAACTGTAAATGGTGGATGTAAAGTTGCGTGTTTTATGCTGGCAGTGATTTAGAAGTGCAGGGATGGAGGATTGGAGGACGCTATGAAGGTGATAGGGATTAAGAAGAAATAACTTAAGAATTATTAATACAATGAAGCACCCTATGAAGCTCCATATGTTATAGGAATTGCAAAATTTGACTGCGGGAATAATACAGCTGTTTTTTATATAGGGATTGCGAAAAGGAATCAGATAAATTGCTAACATGCTAAGCATGATCTGATGCGGATCATCCTAGCATTGATGGACATAGGGCACAGGATGGCCAGTCTTCAAGGTCGCTACAAATTCCTCCTGGTCCAATGACACGTGCACGGGCTAGACGGCTCAAAGAGGAGTTAAACACTTTGATTCGTGGTTGTTCACGTTCAGTCACACCTTACATTGTGGATGAAGAGTCAAGGCCATTGGTGACATTGCTAAGTGTTGTTATTAAAGAAGGATCGAGTATGGTTAATTAGGGTTTCATCAATTAGGATTTGATAAAGTTTTGTTGTTTAAACTTTATTGTTATTTGATTTGTTAAGCATCGGTCAGCCTTGTTTCACATGGTTGATTAGTTAGGTTATTAGAAGCTTCCTGAACCCTAGCTGTTTTTCCATTTTAAATTCAGTTTCTTTTAAGGATATTAAGGGCCGAATTTCTAGTCCTTATTATTCTAGGATTTTGACGTTTTGGAAGGCTATAAATAGCCCCCTTAAATTCGAAATTATTATCAAGAAATTATTCAGCAAATCGCTTTGAGCGTTTATCACCTCTTTTGCTTCCTTGAAGCAACTTGAATACCTTAGAATCTTCTCGGGTGTTTATAGACTTATCAATTCAAGAACACGTTGAATTGTGGCGTCTTCTACCTTTATACCAACGTTCGTTGTCCACGTGCTCAACGGGTGAAGGTCTTCATGTGTGTTCCAACTTTGTTTACCAAAACCCTAGATCCCACATCTTCGTAATGCGGTTGCGTTATTAATTAACGTAATCAGTTGGTATCGAGCTAGTTTGAGGTAACAAAGTATATCTTTTCTTATTTTGAGTCAATTGTGTCTTCTTGAGTCTTCAAAATTAAAAAAAAAAAAATCGAGTACGTGTTCATCAATCAGCGAAATATACTGTTCACTGCTACTGTTCATCCGAAATTCCTCTTGATTGCATCATTCAAATTCTGTGTTTTTCCTTCGTGTCCTTGCTAATTTTTTGTGTCTATTATATGTCAAGAAAATCAGAGAAAAAAAAAATATAGTTTCGATTCTTGCTTAGTTGTTCTTGTTCTTGTTTCTTCCTTGTCGTTCTTGTTCTTCTCATTAAAGTCTTGTTTTGTTGCTTATTGATCTCTGATAAGCCGAACCAATCTTGTTGTCTAAGTGCTGTTTAGGGTTTGTGTCTTGCATCTAGTTTTCTTTGAGTCAAAAAAAAAAAAAAAGGAAGAAGTAGAGGTTGTGTCCAAAAAACTCATTGCTGGAAAATAGAAATCTGTTTTGTGATCCTTGCAAAATTAAAAGGTTCTTGGGCATACCTGATTGAATCTTGAAGCTTTCTTGATTGTGGTTGTGTGATCTTGATACTATTACATCAATCTTGAAGCCATTCTTGAAAAATATCAGACCTTACAATTTGATTCTTGCAAGTTGTAATCGGTTCTTGAAACTATTCTTGTTGCAGCCCTAACCGTTTCTTGTTGTTGAGAATTATTGCTTTGAAAAAAAAAAAAACAAAGAGCAACGAAACAGCAAAGAAAAGAAAGGCCAAAGCTGAAACTTCAACAAGAAAAAAACTTCTAAGGGCGGTGGAAGAAGGGCATTCCAAACCTGATTCGGAAACAAAGCAAAGTCCAAGTCTAATTTGGAAAAGACAACCACTTCCATTTATTCCTTCCCTTAATCAGTTTTGAAACCACCTTTTTGGAGGCCTGTCCGCACCTTATTGGAGTCCCAAAACTACCTGGAAAATCGTCCAAAAATAGCCATAACACTGCCCAAATTCCAGAAAATTCAACCAGCAAAATTTGAAGGAAAGAAAAGCTGCCCAAGAATCGGGTTAAGAGTTCTTGTTTTGAGATAATTTGAGTTTTCCTTCTAGGGTTGTTTTCAGTTTCCAGCATCCTAAATTGTCTAAATTTCGTATTTTCTCTATTTTTATTGAGCACGTAATAGGCTTAAGTCTTTGTTTCCTAATCCTTGTTGTTTCCTAATTCCTATCGTCTTAGTTTTCTGATTCTTCTTGTGTCTTTGTTTCCTAATCTTTGTTTCTTACTTATACTCTTTATTTTCTCAAATTTCTGCATCATTCTTGTCTACAAATCACCGTGGTTTAAATTGGTAAGTTGGTTTACACTAGAAGAAATTCTAATTTCTTCAAGTTGTTGCCAAGGTTGACTTAAGAAGTGATTGGTGAGAATATTAGAGTGATTATTGAGTGCAAACACGAGGGTGAGTGAATACACGTGAGGGAGTGTGTAAGAATTTTTTTCTAAAACCCTAAAACACTCATTTTTAAGTGATCACCATGTCTAACGAGGGTGAGGGATCTTCCCAAGCCTTTGATTTTAAATTGTTTGCAGAATCACTCCGAGGAGACATTAGCCGCATTTTGGATCAAAAGCTGGAGATTGTCAATCAAAGAATCGACAATTTGTAAAAGCCCCTTACCAGTGCAAAAGGAAGCCGTAGTAGAACACCTTTGCACGAGTCAAGTGACTCAAATGAGGAATTTGACAATAGACAACGGCGACCTAAGCGTGAGAATAGACTCAATGATGATTCTATTCGTGGTATTAAATTGAAGATTCCTTCATTCCAAGGGCGTTCCGATCCCGATGCATACTTAGAGTGGGAAAAAGGATTGAGCTCGTATTCAATTGCAACAATTACATCGAAGATCAAAAGGTAAAACTCGCAGAGAGTTCTTGACTATCGCGTCATGTGTGGTGGGATCAGGTTACAACAAGTATGAGAAGAAGTGGAGAACCACCCATCGATACATGGCATGCATTGAGGCTTTTGATGAGAAAACGATTTGTGCCAAATCACTACTACCGTGATTTGTATCAAAAACTTCAAAGCCTCACTCAAGGATCTAAAAGTGTTGAAGACTACCACAAGGAAATGGAGGTGCTCATGCTATGTGCCAATGTTGAAGAGGATCGGGAAGCCACTCTGGCTCGGTTTTGAATGGCTTACGCCCCGATATTGCCGAAAGGTGTAGAACTACAACATGAGAACTCAATGACCTGTAGACAAAGCCATCAAGATTGAGAGCGTTACAAGAGAGGGGTCCCACCCGACCTATGCCTATGTACCCCTCTCAAGGTGGTCGAAATTATCCAATCCGCAAGGAGGAAAAACCAGCTACCAGTTCAACTGCTCCAAAGCCTCGAATTGAAGCTCCTAAGGCTGATTCTAGGCCAATAACACGTAACACCAGCAATCCCCAATCGAGAAATAGGGATACTAGGTGTTTTAAATGCCAAGGAAGAGGGCACATTGCTAGTCAATGTCCTAATCAAAGAGCTATGATCATCCTTCCCAATGGCGGGTACGATGATGAAGGTGAGTATGAGGACATGCCACCTTTGACCTAAGAAGTGGATGAAGAAGAAGAGGAAATTCCCGACCATGACCAACTAGGGCTGGTGGTTGACGCGTCCTAGCTACACATGTCAAGGCCGATGATGCCTTACAAAGGGAAAATATCTTCTACTCTCATGTCACATCCAGGGACGTGTATGTAGCCTAATTATAGATGGAGGAAGCTGTGCAAATGTTGCAAGTCAGCTTATGGTGGAGAAACTAGCTTTGCCTACACTCAAGCATCCAACCCCCTACCGTCTTCAATGGCTAAATGACAGCAGGTACGTGAGGGTTACCAAGCAAGTCCAAGTCCCATTTCGCATTGGCAAGTATGAAGATGTTGTGCTATGTGATGTAGCGCCAATGCAAGCTTGCCATATACTACTTGGAAGGCCATGGCAGTTTGATAAAGCTGTCAATTTTGAAGGAGTAACCAACAAATATTCCTTCCTACATGGCCAAAGAAAGGTTATCCTCGCACCTTAACTCCAAGCCAAGTTCGTGAGGATCAAGAGAAATTGCATACAGATGAGGTGGAACTTGCTAAGAGGCGGCAAGTTAAAACCGAGGTCAAGCAGAAAGAAGTGAAGGCCGAATCTGATGATAGAGAAAAAGGGAAAAAGAATTCGGCCAAGGGAGGAAATTTGCAAAGGAAAACTAATCTTTTTGTAAAAACAAGAGACGTGAGGAGAGCTTTACATTCCAATGTGATAGTACTCGTACTCTTGTGTAAAGAAATGCTTGTAATTCCCCCTGACCTAACTAACGCTTTACCTCCAAGTGTTTTAAATCTCTTGCAGGAATTTGAGGACGTCTTCCCCGATGAGATTCCAAATGGATTACCACCAGTTAGGGGAATTGAACACCAAATTGATTTGGTGCCTGGAGCCTCATTGCCAAATAAACCCGCATCATTATGGGTCCCGAAGAACAAAGGAGCTACAACGGCAGGTTGAAGAGCTCTTGAAGAAAATGGGCTGGAAAGCTTTAAGCCTATGTGCTGTTCCTGCCATCTTAGTGCCAAAGAAACATGGAACGCATGGCATGTGGTGTAGAGCCATTAATGCTATAACGGTAAAGTATCACACCCTATACCCTCGCTTTGGATGATATGTTGGATGAATTGCATGGTGCCATTATTTTCACAAAAATTGATTTAAAAAGTGGTTACCATCAAATAAGAATGAAAGAGGGTGATGAATGGAAAACGGCTTTTAAGACTAAGTATGGTTTATATGAATGGCTTTGTCATGCCTTTTGGTTTGACTAACTCTAGTACTTTTTTATGAGATTAATGAACCATGTACTTAGACATTTCATTGGCAAATTTGTGGTTGTTTATTTTGATGATATCTTGATTTATAGTCCAGAGCCTAGAAGAGCATGTAGAACATCTTAGACTTGTGCTTTGAAACACTTCTTGATGCTCAATTGTATGCTAACATTAAAAAGTGTTCTTTTTGCACTAGTGAAGTAGTATTTCTAGGTTATGTTGTAAGTGCCAACGGAATTCATGTTGATGAGGATAAAGCGTGCTATTAGTGAATGGCCGACACCTAAAAGTGTTGGAGATGTTCGTAGCTTCCATGGTTTAGCTAGCTTTTATCGTAGATTTGTTAAAGATTTCAGTACTATTGCTGCACCTTTGACATCCTGTGGATTAAAAGAATGAGAAATTCGTGTGGAATGAAGCTCAAGAACATGCTTTTCATGCACTTAAAGATAAGCTTACTCATGCACCTGTGCTTGCATTGCCTTGTTTTGATAAAACTTTTGAGATTGAATGTGATGCATCGGTGGAGTTGAGTTGTTTTAATGCAAGAAGGTCGTCCCATTGCATTCTTTAGTGAAAAATTGAATGGGGCAGCCTTAAATTACCCCACATATGATAAGGACATGTATGCTTTGGTTAGGTCCTTAGAAACGTGGCAACACTATCTTAGACCTAAGGAATTTGTAATTCACACTGATCATGAGTCGCTTAAGCACCTTAAATCTCAACACAAGCTTAATAAGCGGCACGCTAGGTGGGTTGCCTTCATTGATACTTTTCCTTATGTTATTAAGTACAAAGTAGGGAAGTCTAATGTTGTGGCGGATGCATTATCACGTAGACATTCTTTACTCACTGTACTTGACGCTAAATTGCTTGGACTTGAGTTTATCAAGGAATTGTATGAAAGAGATGCAGATTTGTCAGCCTTGATAAGTTCACCAGGTAAAACACCAGCAAATGGTAAGTTCTGTTTTCATGATGGTTTCCTATTTTATCTTAACAAGCTTTGTATACCTAATTGCTCTATTCATGTATTGCTTGTAAGGGAATCACATGGAGGAGGTTTGATGGGGCATTTTGGAATTACCAAAACACTTGCCATTCTCCAAGAACATTTTTACTGGCCAAGGATGAAGCGTGACGTGGAACGTATGGTGGCTAAGTGTGTCACTTGCCACAAAGCTAAGTCTAAACTTCACCCTTTTGGCTTATATTCTCCTTTACCTATTCCTAAGGAACCTTGGGTAGATATATCTATGGATTTTGTTTTAGGATTGCCTAGGACTAAAAGGGGAAATGATAGCATCTTTGTTGTTGTTGACAGATTTTCAAAAATGGCTCATTTTATACCTTGTCATAAAACAGATGATGCTTCACATGTAGCTAATTTGTTCTTTAAGGAAATTGTTAGATTACATGGTATTCCAATACTCATTGTATCCACCGTGATGTTAAGTTCCTTAGCTACTTTTGGAAAACTTGTGGGCAAACTTGGGACTAAATTGTTGTTTTCACATCTAGTCACCCACAAACCATGGCTGGAACCGAGGTCGCCAACCCACCTTGTCTACACTCTTACGTGCCATTATTAGACGTAATCTTAAAACATGGGAAGAGTGTTTACCACATGTTGAGTTTGCTTACAATCGTTCTACTCATAGTGCAACTCAATTTTCACCTTTTGAAGTTGTTTATGGGTTTAATCCTTTAACTCCACTTGATCTTTTGCCTTTGCCTATAAGTGATCGTGTTAGTTTAGATGGAGCTAAAAAGGCTGATTTGGTTAAACAACTTCATGAGAAAGTGCATTAATATTGAACAACGACGGCACAATATGTTCAAGCAAGCCAACAAAGGGCGCCGTGGTGATCTTTGAGCCAAGCGACATGGTTGCATATGAGAAAAGAGAGGTTTCCAACCCAACGTCAAAACAAGTTGCTTCCCAAGAGGAGATGGACCATTCCAAGTCCTTGAACGCTTGTGTGACAATGCTTACCGCTTGGATCTCCGGTGAGTATCAAGTTAGTGCTACGTTTAATGTTTCGACCTTAGTCCGTTTCTTGCGAAGATGAACAAGATTTGAGGGCAAATCCTTTCTCAGAGAGGGGAATGATGCGATCATCCCAGCATTGATGGACATAGCAGGGATGGCCAGTAGTCCTCAAGGTCGCTACAAATTCTCCGGTCCAATGACACGCGGCAATGGCTAGACGGCTCAAAGAGGAGTTAAACACTTGATTCGTGTTGTTCACACCAAGTTCACCACCTTACATTGTGGATGAAGAGTCAAGGCCATTGGTGACATTGCTAAGTGTTGTTATTAAAGAAGGATCGAGTATGGTTAATTAGGGTTTCATCAATTAGGATTTGATAAAGTTTTGTTGTTTAAACTTTATTGTTATTTGATTTGTTAAGCATCGGTCAGCCTTGTTTCACATGGTTGATTAGTTAGGTTATTAGAAGCTTCCTGAACCCTAGCTGTTTTTCCATTTTAAATTCAGTTTCTTTTAAGGATATTAAGGGCCGAATTTCTAGTCCTTATTAGTCTAGGATTTTGACTTTTTGGAAGGCTATAAATAGCCCCCTTAAATTCGAAATTATTATCAAGAAATTATTCAAGAATCGCTTTGAGTGCTTATCACCTCTTTTGCTTCCTTGAAGCAACTTGAATACCTTAGAATCTTCTTGGGTGTTTATAGACTTATCAATTCAAGAACACGTTGAATTGTGGCGTCTTCTACCTTTATACCAACGTTCGTTGTCCACGTGCTCAACGGGTGAAGGTCTTCCGCGGTGTGTTCCAACTTTGTTTACCAAAACCCTAGATCCTACATCTTTCGTGTGCGGGTTGCGTTATTAATTAACGTAGTTCGTATCATGATCTCACCAGCATGGCCATCCTGTGCGTGATAGGTAACTGATTTACCTGCTGGATAAGTCAGGGATACAGCAACTTTACTTGAATCTTTCTCACCTTTGTATAGTATGGAAGTTGCTCTGGAAATTATTAAAGGGTGAGAAGGTTTTACATAACATCTAAGAATAAGAAGAACTGAACTGCCTTTTATTAAAATGTATATCTGAGCATCTAATGTGAAATAATTTTATGTAATGGGGAATTAGTATAAACTGCTACAATAGGTATAGATCAGATAATATAATTACTGTCTAGAATTTTATCAAGGAGGAGAATCCAGCTTTTATTGTACATTAAAGGAAGACAAACAGGAAAATGAATAATTATACAGATGCTCATGATTGATGAATTGGAACTATGGCACATTAGAGGTTGATCCAGCATCCTGCAAAACTGCATTGATTGTGATTTTTTTTTTCGGCGACGCTGTTCTTTCTCAACAATTTTTTTATATGCAATTTGGAATGTTGGTAAAGAATCATTCTTTGCCAAAACATTCTCAAGCAAGGTAGTTGTTGAAGGCTCAGCTAAGAATGTTTGAATAAAGGCTTTTATTTCTGCAATAGCTGTTTTGCTGTTGTTGTCGAAGTTTTGGCTGTTATCGCTTAGAGAGGAGTTTGCAAACTGGATAACTGTTGGATCTTGCTTATAACATCCACACTGGTCACAATATAGGTTGGCGCATGGCTGGAGATCATATTTCTCCATGGTATCAAACTGTTTGTCGAGAAAATGGTTAAAATCCATACTGGGTTCACTGTGATGGAATAAAGAAAGATGGTGTCAAATTATAAGTATCATAGACTATGAATTATATAGTGTAAATTAATTCATACCTGAGGATGGAAAAGAAGCCTGTTAAGTGGAAAACAAGGTGAGGGGTATGGAAAAGTACTGCATAAGATAAGAATAAAGCAGGGTTAAAGCCTATAAATAGATCTATCAACTGAGTAGGTGTGAGAACCCTAGGAAAAAAAAAAAGAAGAGGGAGAAAAAGAAGGAATTTTACTTGAGTGCATCATATAGTCATTAGTGCATTAATTTTTCTAAAGTGCTTAATTTCATGTGCATTACATGGTTTAATTTAGTTTTATTTTTCATGTTTTACATGGATAAATGCATTAAACTTATGTGATTTTATGTGGGTTATATTTTTTTTATTAGGGATTTGATGCTAATTAGCAAGACATCATCTTATTTTTGGCCAAGAATGTGCCACTTGTCAACTACCTATGATGTCTTGACCTTAGGCCATCTTATATAAATCTTCCAATTCAAAAATTTGAAGCAATTTCCCTCTCATCACCCTCTTGGCTGGCCATTCCCTCAAGCAAGAACACCAAACCCTAGGCTAAAATTAGTCAATTCTAGTGTAGGAAAAACAGCTTTAGGTAAATTACTCACCTAGGCTACTACTTCAACTTCAAATTTGGTGGCAAGGAGTGGAGTTTTTGGTGGTTTTGCTCACACATTTGGCAAGGTAAAACCTCTTTTAAATATGCTTTAATGAGCTTTAAACCTTTAGGGGTTGTTGGTTAGATGTGTTGAGGTGTTTATTGATGTTTGGAAGAAGAGATAATGGAAGGAAATCTTGTGTTTGCTAACATGAGTTTAGGTTTCATTGATTAGCCAAGTGTTTGACAAATTGCTTGATGTTTTGTGATGCTTCAATGATGAAGTTAATTGTTGTTTTAGCTGGTTTAACACCCAGGCAAATGAGGGAAATGGTTTTAAAAGGTTGATAGAAGAATGTACCACTAACTTGAAATTTTTCTCAGAAAACAGGAATGAAAAACTGCTTAATTTCTGAGGTTACTGTTACTTGTAGAAAATGAATTAGCATCCAAGCCTTATACTGTTAGAAAGCCCTATGAACCTAGTTTTAAACGCCTGACGGAGTGACTTGAGCTTTCAATTTTTTTCTACTTTGAAGTTATGACTGTTTTCCTGAGACTGTTCGTCCAGCCTGAATTTTTCCGACAGTTTTTCTTGGCTCTGATATTTGCCATTTTGAGTGTGTGATAAAGCATGAACTGATACCTGACCTCTTCATGAGAGTTGTAGCATGTCTTAGTTTTCAAACACCATGTACACCAATCCCATATAAGCATACAGTTAGATCAAGTTACTGAACCTTGACAAACCTGCCCAACATTGATTTTGGCAATTCCCTACATTGTTTTTTAATCCTTTTCGACTCATAAGTCTTCTTGCTCGGGTGTCTCCAACCCACCTAGATGTACATGCAGACTTTTATTTGCTCATCTTCATAAACTGGATTGGTCATTTCATTTTGTGCATCCAAAATATCACTTTATCCCATGAAAACATTGAGCATGTATGCATTTGATCAATGCTTATTGGGTATAAATGAAATAAATATGTTCATTTTATTTTGATATTAGATTTGGAGCAGGAAGTACAGGATTTAAAGCACACTTGGAAGATATTTCACCACTCCGGTAGGAGTGTTTCACCTGACTTCTTGGTCGGAAAGTTTGACAATACCACCAAAAGGATTTGGTGGAAATTGTGAAACTGGTATACCAGTATCACCCAAAATTTGATTTGTTGGGGTGTTCAGTCCCGTAGGGGTGAAAAAATGGCTGGTGTCTGGTGATAAGTGGGGATCGGGTTGATTCCTAGCTGTAAATGTTGACGGAGAGTCACTGGGAGCAAGGATTGGATCAAGTTTCTCGAATTTGGGTTTCTTTGAAAGCCATCCGCATCCTTAATTGAATGTGTTTAATTTTATTTGGTGAATTTATTTGTGTGAACTTGTTTGATAAGTGAATTATTCTTGTATATCTGGTCGCGTGTTGGAACCCTCATTGAGCTTTTAGCTCACCCTATTTCCCCTCCTTCGCTTCCAGTGTGGGGACATGTCTCAGCCTGGTTGGACGCACGCTAGTAGTAAGTTTTGTCGCTACTTTGTTAAGGAATGATGTACCCGTGAAACCCAACTATGGGATAAGTTTAGCTTTGGCTGTATCCTTACTTCCCTCGCTGACTTTAAGTTTGAATGGTAGTGTGAGTTTATGTATCTATGTTGGTTGACTTTGAATTGGGAGAATTTAGTTTTATCGCTTTGCATTGGTTTATTTTAGCTATTGAGTCCCCAGCTTGTGAGGCAGTCCGCTAACCCCTTTGGTATAGTGTGGTGGGCTGGGTCACAGCTTGGTCGAGCCTAGGTTTAGAATTAGCCGGTAGAATATAAGTTATGATATAAGTTTGTAAGTTATGATTTAAGTTTGTATAAGCTTGATTTAGGTCAACTAAGTTGAAGTTTATGTTTGTTTGTAGGTCATGGAAGGAGACAAAGGGAGAAAGGGGAGGAGCAGCCCTAAAGTTGCCTCCCATGGCTGACAATATGAGATGAAGTCTGTAATGGGTCCGGTTTTGGAGTCTACCGAGAAGCTGTGGACGCTACAAACTACTCTTACCCTGATCATGTGGTTTTGAAGCAGCCAGACTAGAGGCGGAGGTTAACTAATGCGAGCTTTGGGACGATCTGAGATGTGGAAAGTGAGGGGAATCATGATCACGCAAAGGGAATAGGATTGAAGAGCTTTGGATCTGCTTTGGAAGAACGAGAACTGATGCTAAGGCGCCCAACAGGGTAGCCTGATCGACCTTTTAGGAACCTCAGGGATGTAGGTGATCGCATCGAAAATTTGCCACGAAAGTCAATCTTTTGCTTGGCGAGGTCGCGGACGTTAACTGGAGGACGCGGTAACCGTAATAACAACCCTGGGGATGCGGGACGCCCATCGGCTCATGAAACTAGTTGCGTTTTGCCGCTATATTTTGATCCGCGAAATGGGTAAACGGGCCGTTTTGCCATGTGATATATAAGTATGACCTGATGGTATGAAAAATCTATGTAACCTCTTCCGTGTTAAATTTTGTGTTTTACTTATTTATAATTATCTCTTTCTTTGGATTACGTATTTAATTTTCATGTGTATCCGCCCGGACCCTAAACTTATAATACGTAACCAACGAAGTACATCGC
>VZDL01000029.1:0-28980 GCA_013103745.1 Gardenia jasminoides
CCAATTTTCAAATTGTTTTATTACGTAAGAATAAGGTATGTAGATGTTTTGTATTCTCGTCAAACCTGAGTTTAAAAGTTAGTAAATTCCCTCACACCTCGTGTAAAGTTATGTAAAAATTTTCAAAATTAGTAAAACACTCTTGTCTCCAAACCTCCAGCTTTCTTGTCCAAATCATGAAACCTCAACATGCATGATGAGGTTAAATGAAAAGAATGTTTTAAATAGGGGTCAAGATATAAAAATTTAAAACTTCAAGGAAAACAAATCCAGAAACCCCGAATGTAATTATCTCCTCGTTGGCCCCTCTATTAGATCTCAAAATCGTGACACCACATGATAAATAATAGAGCTTCAGAGGACATCTCTTAATCATTCATCAATTGTCTACTAGAAATTTAATAATCACCAAGATTCCCTTGGGGCTCAGCCACAATAGGAGCTTCAATTAAACAACACCAAACCACAATTAGAGTTGGGTTAAAGCTATCTTCACACACCCTTAAGAAGATCCTTAATAACACACATCCTAGCCTTCCAAAAAAGTTTTAATCCCCATGTCACTTTCTAATGGGCCCATTTCTCTCATCCCAACCACCTGAAAGTGCCGCTCATCTTTTCAATCAAGAAACACCCAGCACCATGTGCCTGTGACATCCTAAACTCAAAGCTCAGATACACCACATGTAGATCTAAAGTTCTAAACTCCGATAAATTACCCGCAGACGCACCTACCTTCTTCCTCCTGGCTAATTCTAGAGGTCAGCCTACCTAGCCTTCCCCGCCAGACTCATTCACTCAACCATCATCTGATTCAGTTACTTATCAACTAAGACTATGAACACAATATAATAGGGAATAATACCTTACAAATCCATAACATCTTGTCAAATACCTACAAACTCGGTAGCATATAATCCTCCATCTATACAATTGGGTTCCATATTACAAAAGCTTTCCGTAACCACTTAATCCAAAGTTCTCAAAATATTCAGCATAAGTAAACCCTAATTCTAAGGGGTTGGCTTCTGCCACTTGGTACTCATTTAGGTTAAGGAAAACAAATAGAAGGTGAACTAAAAACCCGTGAGTTCCCAAAAACATACAAAAGCACATAACACATATGATTTTTCTTCAAGATTAACACTTGGAAATAAACAAGTAAGGAAAGCCACCAATCACACAAGAGTGGGATACTGTAGCCTCCCGGGCTGGGTCCCTCAGAGCACATTCCTGGACCGATGCCCAATTCTTGTAGTTGACAATCCGTCAACTTTCATACTTATAACCAAGTAGAACACCACTTACTCCTTTCTCCTGGAAGCTACCAAACCCCCAGCCTACCCTAGAGAGGTTTATATTTGTGTATTGCTCACCAAAGCGGGGACAAGGCCATATGCCAAGTCGAGAGCACAAAATAATAACCGGTCATGAGTCTTGAGTTCTCCTCGACACTTGGGTGCTTCCGTCCCCAAGTCGATGATAACACAGAGGGATTAAGAATTACGGAGCGGGAAATACAAGACCAGCGTCACATCACTTCATATACTTCAAGCGAAGCAGATTCATGTCACAAGTCAAGAGACCAAAGTATACTTGAAATATCATGACAACACTTTTTTTACAAATGAACCATTCAAATGGGAGTAAGTGCGATAAGTACACACTCCATTTGATGGATTAAATCTACTTTTCCGCGACAATTCACTTAATCGAGACATTTCAAATTAAATGCACATAGTCAAGTATCATGCATGGAAACTCACCAAAATAGTAGGGTTCAGAACTTCCACGTGGGATCAGGCCAATTTTTCTTGTACACCCTAAAAAAACAATTTAAAAAAAATAGTTGAGATTCATTCCTTCACTCATTAACAAAAACAATTCACTTTCACTTCTTAGTTTCAATCAATATTTTTCCCAAAATTCCCTCAAGGAAAAGCTTTCATTTCACATGATACAACGTTTCAAATAAATCTTTTGAAGATCACTATATCATTTCAAATATAACCATACCATGTACTCACTAAGCACTACTTTCAACATTTTCTTTAATATGACATTTAAGTGAGGTTTATCACCTCAAAATCACTCTTATCACGAAAACTCAACACTTACTCTTTGTCAATACTTTAACACAACTTTAGAACACTTCAAACCATATCTTTATTTCCAAAATTCATAAGATTTGGTCACAATATGTAAAACCCTCAAATTCATTTGAATGACATTTTCATTCAAAGTTCACGAGAAACTTCACTTTTCACCTTTTTTAAATTCATACACTCACAAATGAACATAAAATGTATTTTTCTTAGGCAAAAAATTCATCAAGAATAATCACAAAATTTGAAATCAAACATAGGAGATTACCAAGCATGGGTTTACCTCAAGCATTTTTCCTCTAAAATTCTCAACAACCAAAACCTTACTTTCTAACCATATCATGACAAATTTCACAAATATCATACAAATCCACAATCAGGTCCTCAAGTGCTACCTAAAATCCACCTCCAGGAGGTCTACCTAGGTTGGGATTTCAAGAGCCCAACTTCATCATTTCAAATATAATCATTTCTACCAAAGTAAACCATGGATCTATGATGTTTAACACTAATAAAGCTATATCTAGTAGTTTTGAAGCTTATACCTCCGGATCTATCAAGATCCAACAAGATCAAGGAAGATCTGATGAGTTCCTCTTCCCAAGAATGTTCCCAAGCCTAGGAACACCAAAAGTCTCGATCTTAGCCCGAGATCCTTCTACTTGGATGGTGATTTTCAACAAAGAGCCCAAGAACAAGAGCAAAGCACCCTTACAAGCCTTCTTTGTCTTCTTTTCTTTCTTCAAATTTTGAATCTTCCCCATCTTCCCATCACCTTCTACACGGCTGCCAGGATGGAGAAATACAAGCCAAGATCATCCACTAAAACCTCCCACAACTTCAAAAGGTTGAATGAAGAAGGAAATGGAAGATCAAATTACACTTTTTCCTCCCTTTTCTCCCTCAAGAATTTTGGACCAGCCCCTCTCCTTCCTTCCCTCTCTCACGGCTGCAAAAATCAAGAAAATGGAAGTCTTCAATGGTGGCTTGAACATTGAAGAAAGAAAGGAAGAAGGAATGGAAGAAACTAGCAAACTTTCTTTCTCTCTTTTCTCCCTAGATCTCTCGGCCTCTCTCTCTCTCTCTATTCTCTCCAAATTGCAGCTGCAAATGAAGCCTCAAGGAACCAAAAGTCAAGACTTAAAGGGGACAAAAATGTGCAATTTCCCTGATTTAAGGAAAAGTGCCTTTTTGGGCACTTTATGTCGCATCGCGCGCGACAGTCTAACTTACATTGTATTATTCCATTCCAACACTCTCCAATCTTAATAATATTCCCATAATGTCACTACATATGCTCAATTTCAATTTAAAGTCACTAATCACGTTTCGGAGCAAAATTGAACACTTAACTCGGCTGAAACCACACACCTGCAAATAATTCGTATAAAATTCTATAAATTAGAAAATATTCACTTTAAACATAAATTCACTCATTTTTCAATAAATAAACACAATATAAACAATATTTGGCATTTTTAAAATAAAATCAGGATTTTTTGAGGCCCTCACAAGGCAAATATTGATTGAATATTGAATTTTACAGTTTGTACACATTAGACCGTAAGTAGAGAATCAAGACTGAAGACTCTTATTCAATGGTAGGCCCTATTATCATTAACAATGGTACCCAGAAAATTTAGATTAGTTAATGCAAAGAAATAGCGATATCTTACAAAATTAGAATCCTCAAATTCTCCTCTATATCTATCGCTTTCCCACTTGCATTATGATTTTTCATAGGGTAGCTTAGCTAGAGATGGAATTGACTTGCATTAAGGTTTTTCATAGGGTAGCTTACCTAGAGATAGTTCTCCAAGGATTGTATGCCTCAGCATAATTTGTTGTCATAGACACATTGGCATCAAGGATATTGACCTGGCAATGATAACGCGAATATTATGTTGAAGAAGCCATATAGGAGACACATGTTAAACCTCAAGTACACGCAAAGAATGTGGAATAGTTAAGGATGGGGATAGCATGGAGAAGATCCTGCATGACACATTTTACCTCAGCATAATTGGTCGTCATAGACATATTGGTATCGAGGATATTGACTGGCAACGAGAACGTGAATATTATGTTGCTGAAGAAGCCATATACAGGAGAGACATGTTAAACCTGAAGTACACAATCAAATGTGGAATAGTTAAGGACAAGGATAGCATGGAGAAGATTTGGCATGACACATTTTACAGCTTGGTGTTGTAACCAAAGAACATGCAGTCCTCTTAACAAAGTCTCCATTCAATCCCAAGGCAAACCGTGAAAAAACAATTGAAATTATGTTTGAAACTTTTGATGTTCCATCCATGTTTCTTGCTATACCGGCTGCTCTCTCTTTATATGCTGGTGCTAGTACAACAGGTATGCATTTTGTCACCAGTAATGGTTTATTTTACTTTTTTTTTTGTATGTTTAATTATTTAGTTTTGATGTGTTTTTAGGATTTAAATTGGACTTTTGGCTCCATTTTGATAGTTGTTTCTTCAAGAATCAATTTATTGCTAAAACATGTAAATGAATGGTTTAATACATAATATCTTGTGTTTTTGTAGGTTTTGGCTTATCGGGTATCAACTTGGATCAAATGATGCACAATTCCCTTATCTGGAGTTGATTCAATGATTATTTTAAGTGAGAAGAAAAAGGTTGAAGTTATGTGCAAGAAAATGAAGTTAAATGTTCAAGAAAAAAACAAAGCAACAGGATCCAACCTTGGATCCATTTTGATCCAACCTTGGATCTGATCCAAGGAGTGAATCCAATCTTAGATCTATATTTTGACTCTACAATTTGTAGAATAAGTGGCAACTATTTCACATAAGTTTTTTGACTGATTTTGTTAAAAGATTTCGGTTGGTTCTGCCCAAGGAAAGCATGAAAACTCGTAAAAGCAATCTTTTGGAATTTCAAGGACATGATTGAAAAACTTGATCATCATTGCTCGAGGACTTGATTTCTCTATATATAGAGGTTTTCAAGACATTTCTAAAAGAGAGAAGAGGAGAGGAGCAAGAGTCTCACTTCAAAGATGTAGGCTTCGTACTTTCTTAGTTTTAGGTTAAAGTAGGATAGTTTGGATAGTTGTATGTCATCTTCACTTGTGTGTAGCTAGGGAAAGATGAAGGAGATGTAGATGGAGAAAAGGAACTCATATGACAAGGGGTTCATTTCTTTCCAAACTCTTTATCTTTATATTGGATTCTATTATCTAGTTATTATGCAAGTTTGAGTATTATGTTTTTTATGTTGTTTTAAAGTTTGTACCTTGGATTTTGATTGAACTTTTTATGATTATTTGTATTAATTTCTTGGCTATTTGGTGCTATTATATTGAACAAATTATTTAGGACTTTTGTTCTTATAATCATGATTGACTAGCCTTGATTGTGATAATCTCAAGGTGTTGAATTTGCAATGAAAATTGGATCTTAACACTAGTTTGTAGAAGTGCTAGACCTAGGGAGTACACTCACGAGAGTAGAGGTGCACCTTTGTAACTTTAATAGGTTGTTCTATGTAATTTTCTAGAAACAAATGAGTCTTTCGTTAATTTCATAGTCACGAAAATATGTATGGATTAACAATGGGTATAGTTGGTGTGCCAGTGAAAGCGGGTATTACGTATATGAGGAAATTACGCTATGACTAGTCAAGATAGTAGTGTTTATTGATCCAAGAGTTATCGTTATACTTACATGAGTAGTAAGGGATTACATGATCTAAGAAATTTTCATTTGCTATTTTCTTTCATATTTTAGCATAGATTTACTTTTAGTCATTTGTTGATAGTCTAAATACTAGAGAAGATTTAGTAGTGTCGATAATTATTCATTCTTCCCTTTGGGTTTGACTCTTAATATCCTATACTTACTTATGACCTGTATACTTGTAGAAAATCACGTGTGGATTATTTAGTAATTTATAAATGTTGAGTTTAATTTTGTATACACGCTTGGCGGTCACTTCAATAAGTAAAACAATCTGTTGATTTTAAACAAAGCACATCACAAACTATTTCAAAGTCGCCTTACGCAAAAATGTGAAATAGTTTAGTCACCAGAGATTCACTTAAGTCTTAATTATAATAATTATTATTTTTTGGTCAGAATCAATTGGTTGATCATTTTATCCTGCATGTCTAAACTTGAAAGGCATAGTGCTTGATGCTGGTGCGGTCTCAAAGGTTGCAATTCCAGTTTTTGAAAGATGTGCACTTACTCATGAAATTTCACAACTAGGTTTTTGATCATTTTGGGGGACTATCAACTGCGAGATCTGGTAAAACATGTTATTGCTGACTTGGTAGAATTGATTCAACGAACCTTGGCTGAGCAAAGTTGCTTATGTTGCTCAAGACTTTGGCGAAGAATTGGAGTCAGCAAAGAAAAACAGCTCATGATTTGAAGAGTCATATGAGTTGCCACATTGTGAGCATTCCATGATGTTTGGTTTAGAGAGATTTCGATATCCCGAGTGTGACGACCCCACCTTCCCCTAAGGCGGACCAAAGGGGTCGGCGGACAGCCTGTCCAGCTCTCGCCAGAACTCACTCACTCACTTGTTCAATATAACTTAACGAACTAAAACCCTAGATACAATAATGAAGGATACAACGTCTTACAAATACATAACCTCTAAAATATAATCCCATAGTACATAGATCATCCATCCATACATTCAAGTTTCATTATACAACAGTTCACAACATACATGATCCAAGATTCTCCAAAATACATATCAAAACATATGAAAGCCCTAATCTCAAGGGTTGGCACCACCACTTGGTTGCTCATTTCCTGCTAAGGAAAACAAATGGAAAGGGTGAGCTAAAAAGCCCGTGAGTTCCCAAAAACATGTAAGTCACTCAATACATAAACAAATTCAATTTACAAGTACACTTGAAACTTAAACAAATAAGAAAAGCAATTAACAACACAATGTTGGATACAGGGGTCCTCAGGGGCCAAATTCCACGATGTTTGTCCACGAACCAAGTAGCTTGTCCACGAACCAGGTAGTTGACACTCCGTCAACTGTCACTATTACCATGTAGAACCTCTCTTTCTCCTTACTCCTCCAAACCCCCACCGGGCCCGCACGCCAAACACTTTTCACTTCACTTTGATAATGTACACTGCACTTTCACTTTTCGAGACAAGTCTCGAAAACACTTCACTTTAAAACACTTCACTTTATTTAAGTACTCTCTATTAGGGACAAGTCCATACGCCAAGTCTAGAGTACATTTTCAATTCACTTCACTTCATTGGGTTGTTGCACTTTTGGAGACTGGTTCAAAAACCAAGTTCCGAGCATATATTACTGGTCTGAGTCACTGTGCTTTGTGACATTTAGGTAACCCTATGGCTCTTCCCTTTCTCCTCGACCTAGGCCTAGCCTCCGGTTCGAGTCGACGGGTTCACCTATAGGTCTCAGGGCCTGACCTTTCCATACACATGCAATCACTATAATACACTTTAAAGCACTTTACAATCAATCACTTCAAGTCACTTTCACAATCACTTTTACTCAGATGGAGTAGGTGCGATAAAGTACACATCATCCCCATCAGAGGGTTCAAAGATCAATTTTCACATAACAATCACTTCATTGCATTCATTTACAAACATTTGCACATAAACATGAAACAAGCATAGAAACTCGCCAAAATAAGGTTCAGCTTCCACGTAGGGTTCAAAATCACCACCTTGCACACTTCCTAAAATAATTTAAAACAATCTATGAGATTCAATTCATTCTTTTTCATTCACTAATCACAGTTCACTTCCACTTTTAGTTTCAAACTATAATTTTCTAAAACTCTCTCGAGGAAAAGCCTTCATTTCACATAGCTCAAAGTTCCAAATAAATCCCCTTGGAAAATCACTTTATCATTTCAAAGAAACATCTCACCGATATACTCATTGGCACTACAAGCACGTTCTTTTTCACAAAACATTTAAGTGAGGACTCACACCTCAAAATCACTTTTTACACAACACGTTCGACATTCATTTTTGGCTGAAACTTCCATTTTGACATAAAACGCTTCATATCAAGCCATTATATTCAAAATCCCCAGAATTTAGCCAAAATACCATAAAACCTTCAAATTCAGTCAAATAGCACTTTTCACTCAAATTTCATGAAAACTACACTTTTTACCCTTTTAAAATCCAAACACTCACTCACACACACATACACTCACAATTTGAACAATGTACATGTTTTTTCTCAAAAGGAAAACCTTCGAGAACATTCACATTCCAAAATCAAACATTGAAATCACCAAGCATGGGTTTGGCCATAACATACATTTTCCTTCAACTTTTCAACAACTGAAAACCCTAATTTGTAACCATATCAAGGCAAGTTCACAAATAACAATCAAATTCCCAATCAAGTCCTCAAGTCCGCTACCTAGAGGCCACCTCAAGTCCGCTACCTAGGTTGGGATTTCAAGAGTCCAACTTCATCTTTTCAGATGAGATCATTTTTATCAATATAAACCACAGATCTACACTAATCAACGCTAATAAAGCTAGATCTACAAGAGTTGAGGTTTTTACCTCCGGATCTATCAAGATCCAACGAGATCCGGCAAGATCCAATGAAATCCCTCGAGCTTTCCTTCAAGAAAGTAGCCTCCAAGCTTGATAACTTCCAAAACCCTCGATCCTATCCCAAGTTCTTCAAGATTTGTTGATAAATTCGCCTCCAAATGCAAGCCCAAGCTCGATCTCAAGTTTTTAAACAATCACTCTAGCTTTTCTTTTCCTTTCTTTTCCTTAAAATTGGACCTCACTCTCTCTCTCTCTCCTTGGTTGGTTGAAATGGGAAGGAAGAAATCAAGCCCACCATCCATCATTCAAGTTTCATAAGCTCAAGTTACTTGTTGAAGAAAAGAAAATGGAAGATCAAACCAAAATCTTACCTCTCTTTCCCTCTAAAATTGGTCCAGCCCTTCTTTCTCTCTCCCCGGCTGCAAGAAGGAGAAGATGATGGTGGTTGATGGTGTTTGAAGCTCAAGAAGATTGATGGAAGATGGAAGAAGTTTGAAGACAATTTCTCTCCCTTTCTCAAGCTCTCTCTCTCGGCTGCCTCTCTCTCTAACTCCCAAATTTGCAGCTGAAAATGAGCTCAAGGAACCAAAAGTCAAGGCTAAAAGGTGCCAAAAAGTGCATTTCCTTATTTTAAGGGAAAAAGTGCTTTTTTGGCACTTTATGTCGCGTCACACGCGACAGTCTAACTTACACTGGTTTCTTTCATCCCAACACTATCTTGCCATAATAATATTCCCAAACTATCACTACATATTCTCGATTTCAAATCCAAGTCACTATTCACGCGTCGGAACAATTTTTAACACTAAATTTTGGCCAAAACCACGCACCGGCAAACAATTCGTATAAAATTTTCTAAATTGAGAAATAATCACTTTAAACATATTTTCACTAATATTTCAATAAATAAACTCAATATAAATATTATTATGCATTTTAGAAATAAATTCAAATTTTTGAGGCTCCTCATCCTTCCTCTGAAATTTTGTCCCAAAATTCCTTACCTTTCTAGGTAAATAACTCTGGATGACTCTTCTTCATCTCCTCCTCCAATTCCCACATTGCTTCCTCAATAGCATGATTCCTCCAAAGAACTTTGACTGATGGGATCTTCTTGTTTCTCATGTCTTTCACTTCTCTATCGAGGATTTTTACAGGTCGCTATTCATAGGACAAGGATTCATCCACTTCAATCTCTCCTAAGGGCAACACATGGCTTGGGTCTGGATGATACTTCTTAAGCATGGACACGTGGAAAACATTGTAGATCTTTGACATGCTCGAGGTAAATCCAACCTGGTATGCCACTTTGCCTACTCGCTTGAGAATCTCAAATATGGTCCCACATATCGAAGTTTCAATTTCTTCCTTTTGGATACTACTCCTCCTTTCATAGGTAACCCGAGAAATACTTTGTCCCCTACGAACTCCAACCTTTATTGGTTATCGGCATAGCTCTTTTGTCGACTTTGAGCCGTTTGAAGTCTTTCTCGAACTAGCTTTACTTTCTCAAAAGCCTCCTCAACCCAAGGAATAGTGGTTGGATCTAAAATTTTCTTTTCCCCTACTTCATCCCAATGAATAGGTGATCTACACCTCCCATAAAGTGCTTCATAAGGAGCCATCTGAATTGAAGCATGGTAACTATTGTTGTAGGCAAATTCAACTAGAGGCATGTGTTGACTCTAACTTCCTCCAAAATCCAATATACATAACCTCAACATGTCTTCCAAAGTTTGAATTGTCCTTTCAGATTGTCCATCCATTTGGGGATGATAATCGGTGCTCAAACTAACCTTAGTCCCCAAATTCTCTTGTAACTTTTGCCAGAACCGAGAAACAAACCTTGGGTCTCTATCAGAGACGATGCTCACAGGTACCCCATGTAGTCTAACAATTTCATCCAAGTACAATCGAGCCAACTTCTCCAAAGGACATTTCATACTTACCGGTAGAAAATGAGCAGTTTTAGTAAGTCGATCCACTATCACCCAAACTGCATCATCTCCTTTTTGACTCATACGCAACCCAGTCACAAAATCCATAGTGATATGATCCCATTTCCATTCAGGTATCTCTAAGGGTTGCAAAAGTCCTGAAGGTTTTTGGTGCTCCGCCTTAACTTGTTGGCACACGAGACAGGTCTGAACAAATCTAGCCACATCTCTCTTCATTCCATCCCACCAATACATCCTTTTCAAGTCTTGGTACATTTTATTGTTCCCAGGGTGAATTGTATACTTAGAACAATGTGCTTCTTCCAAAATTTCTTTCCTCATCTCTTCATTGTCTGGAACAACAACACGATTTCGAAACCTCAAAATCCCCTCAGGCCCTATCTTAAAGTCTAGGGTTTCTCCTTTATTCACTTTTCCAATCCACTTTTGCAGCATGAAATCTCCTCTTTGTACCTCTTTAATACGTTCTAGGATGGAAGATCTCATCACTATATTCCCAAAGATAGCCTTCTATTTTTTCAAATGAGGGTTCCATTCACTAACCTTTTCTAACATTTCCCACTCCTTTAGCATCAAGCCTGCTATTTGAGCCTTTCAACTTAAGGCATCAGTTACCTTGTTGGCCTTTCCAGGGTGATAACTTATGGTGCAATCATAGTCCTCAAGAAATTCTACCCATCGCCTTTGTCTTAGATTCAATTCCTTTTGAGAGAACAAATACTTGAGACTTTTGTGATCGGTAAAAACCTCAAATGTCACCCCGCATAAGTAATGTCTCCACTTTTTTAGTGCAAAGATGACTGCGGCCAACTCCAAATCATGTGTTGGATAGTTTTGCTCATGAGGCTTTAATTTCCTAGAGGCATAGGTAATAACTTTTCCATTTTTCATCAGGACACACCCTAATCCTTCTTTCGAGGCGTCTGAATAAACTAAAAACCCATCTTTTCCATTTGGCAAGGTCAACACAGGGGCTGTTGTCAAATGCTTCTTTAACTCTTGAAAACTAGCCTCACACTTTGGATTCCAAGCAAACTTAACATGCTTTTTAGTCAAATCCGTCAGTGGCCCTGCAATCTTTGAGAAATCCTGAATGAATCGACGGTAGTATCTCGCCAAGCCCATAAAACTTCTAACCTCAGTAGGGTTTCTAGGTTGCCTTCATTGAGTCACTGTCTCCACTTTGGAGAGATCCACAGCAATTCCGTCCTTAGAGATTTTATGCCCTAAAAATGACACTTCTTCTAACCAAAACTCACACTTGTTGAACTTAGCATACAATTGATGTTCTCTTAAAGTTTGGAGCACTATCTTCAAGTGTTGAGCATGATCCTCTCGGGTCTTTGAGTATACCAAAATGTCATCTATGAATACAACCACAAATTGGTCCAAATAAGGTTTAAAGACCCATTGCATCAAATCCATAAATGCTACCCTTTATGAGCATTGGTCAACCCAAAAGGCATTACCACAAACTCAAAATGTCCACTCGAGTTAAAGCGGTTCTAGACGCTTCCTTTCTAATCCTCAATTGGTAGTGCCCTTGCCTAAGGTCTAATTTAGAAAAGACCACTGAATCTTGTAATTGGTCAAATAGTTCATCAATGAGCGGTAGAGAATACTTATTATTTATTGTCACATCGTTAAGCCCTCGATAGTCAATGCACAACCTCAAAGTTCCATCCTTTTTCTTAACAAAGAGTACAGGTGCTCCCCAAGGTGAGTCACTCTCCCTGATAAAACCTCGCTCCAATAGATCTTGTAAGTGGACCTTCAATTCCTTAAGTTCAGCTGGAGCCATTCGAGCACTGAGTCTTAGAAATTGAGCTGTCCCCGGCAACAAATCAATCTTAAATTCCACCATTCGGGAGGTAGACTTTCTAATTCCTCAGGAAGACATCGGGAAAATCCTTCACAATCGGCACTTTCTCCAACTTCATTTTATCACTGGGATTTATCAAAAGACCAAATACCCTTGAGCCCTTTACTTAACAATTTTCTGCTTTAATCCCAAATGAGAGGCGGATGGCTAATCTCCTTTTATGTCTAACCTCATATATAGCTCTCTAGGAAATAGAAAATTCCACGCGATCTTTGCCCTACAATCCAATTTAGCATGATAACGAGCTAGAAATCCATCCCTATGATAACATCATACCTCTTGATGTCTAGACTAATCCAAGTCCACCACTAGCTTCCTTTCTCCTATCCAAACATCACAATTCGGTATACCCAACTAGTAATTAAACTTTGTTCCCATTGGGTGTCTTAACTTCCAAGTCATAAGGTAATCTAGTAGGCTTTATGTCTACTCCATTTAAAAAGGAAAGATTCACAAAAGAATGTGATGCACCAGGATCAATCAAAATCTTAGCTAAGAGATGAAAGACGGGGATGGTACCTTCAACCACTTCAGTAGGGTCAGGAACTTGCTATTGGTCAATGGCATAGACCCCTAGGTACTCTTGGTCGATTCCCTACGCACTAGCTTGAGCTGGGATTTGTTTCTTTGGTTGGGTCATACCTCCTCCTTGGGCCATGGGACAAGTAGATAGCGATGCTGCCGTGCCACACTTAAGACATGCTCCACTCTTTCTCCAACATTCATTCTCCGTGTGGTTTGGCTTCCCACAAAAGCCACAAGACACACTAGGGGTAGAGACTTGACTTCCTTAGGAACCTCCCCTTGACAGCCTCTTCCTCTCACACTCCTCTAGACACTCCTCCTCTTGAGTATGTCCCTCTGAATTTGATCCCCTTGACGCATCCGTAGAGGGTTGTCCTACCCATTCCTCTTCCAAATTTAGGAGTTGGAACATTCATATCCATTGGGCCACGACTATCACTAGGTGCATTCCTTTTTCTTGCATTAAAATTCCCTCACTTGTGCTTTGGCTCCCTTCAATCCTCTGAGAGCCCTTCCACCGACTTCACTAAAACTATTAACTTGGCAGCTACTAAGATCTCTTATAGCTCTATATTCAATCCCACGGACAAATCTTCTTACTCTCCCTCTGCTCAAGGCCACCAACTGGGGCAAATCTTGGCGGTGCCTTTAGTAAAGGCTCCTCATACTCGTGCACACTCTGTAATCCTTGTTTAAAACCTAATGAAATCGTCCCTCCTTTTCTCTTGCACTATTTGAGGAAGAAACTTGGCATTAAACTCTCGAGTAAAATTTACCCAAGTCCTGGGGTGTTCTCTCTCCACTTGGTTCTTATCGGCCCTTTAAGAACGGGCAACTCCCTCAATTGGAATGTGGCAAAGGTTATTTGCCTTTCCTCAAGATATCGTCTAAAAGCGGTGAAAATAATCAGACCTTTCTAACCAACCCTCGGCAACTTGAGGTTAGGTTCACACAGAATTGGTTAAATCTTTGGAATCTCCCGCAGTCCGATCCTCACCAAGCCAAAGTTACCAAGATGTTGCTGAGTCCAGGTTGCTTGTGCCCACCATACGATCTAAAATCTCAGTCATACTGGTTCATGGCGTAGCCATTTGCTCTACAAAGTTAACCCGCCCCTTGATTCTGATCAGCAGTAGATTCATGGTCATTTCAGTACTTTGAAGAAGCCTAGTTCCACGCCCACCTCCTCCCACCCCATAGTTCTCAGAGGGCCATCAAATTATCATGAACAGGGAAAAGTAACAACACAATTAGAACAATTGCTTTTAGAAAGTAGGCAAAACACTTTTATATATTACATTTCATTACAATATGGTGCCAAGAGTACATCAGTTAAGCATGCTTTTGTCAAAAGATACACATTGGTATATCAAGTTCTCAAGTACACTTAAACAAAATATGGTACAGCAAGTTAGCAAAAGCATGCACTTTACAAAACTTGGGAACCCACTCTCTGACACTTTCCCACAAAAGATTACAAAAACTCTAAGGTCAAGTCAAGCTAATCTATCAGGTCCAGTAAGAAGAAGTCTCCGTGGACTCATCCTCAGAGGGATCAGACATCATCGAGGATCCCCGACCATGTCTTGGCATCTCACAGACCTCACTCGAAAGCTCTCCTCCCAATCAGCATCAGCAGGAGGTGATCCAATCCTCCTTGACTCGATTAGCCTCAATCACTCCTCCAATCAAGGCCTCACATCCGTGACATATCCTTGGCCCTCCCTCTCGAGCTGCCCTCACTATCCCTAGCGGCCCGCTTTTGTTTAACCTCAGACCTCAAGCTCTCCAGTCCCTAGCCAATCGAGGCACGAACCCAGGTGCTCAAGCTCTCAATCTCTCTATGGCGCTCTCGACCGTCCTAGTCAATTCCGCCTCTTTCTCTCTCCGATAGACTGCCCGGGACCACATGATGCGGATAAGCAAAGACTCTCAACATCCACAAGAGGCCGCCTAGTAATGAGTCCTGGGTTGTAGGCTATCAGCACGCGCACCTCGAACTCCAGGTCTGTAAGAAGAAATCGTGGGGCATGTGTCCAGGTCCCCACTACTACCTCCAGGTCCGCTCCATGACCTACAAGAAAGAATCCCTATTAGTACTCGTTCTAACTTAAAGGTCAACAATACTTAATCATAACCAAATAACCCTCACTTCACCTTTTATTCCCAACCTATTAAACTCTAAACAATTCACTAACTCTCACTATACCCATACTATTCAAACCTAGGCTCTGATACCACGGCGGATTTATCCCACCTTCCCATGACAGGACCAGCGGCCAAGGGATGGGGACCGCCTGCCAGTCTCGCTAGGACTCCTGCTCACTTGTTCAATATAATTTAACGAACTAAAACCCTGGATACAATAATGAAGGATACAATGTCTTACAAATACATAACCTCAAAAATATAATCCCATAGTACATAGATCATCCATCCATACATTCAAGTTTCATTATACAACAGTTCACAACATACATGATCCAAGATTCTCCAAAATACATATCAAAACATATGAAAGCTAATCTCTAATCTTGGGTTGGCACCACCACTTCATTGCTCATTTCCCTTAGCTAAGGAAAACAAATGGAAAGGGGTGAGCTAAAAGCCAGTTCACAAAAACATGCAAGTCACCACCAATACATAAACAAATTCAATTTACAAGTACACTTGAAACTTAAACAAATAAGAAAAGCAATTAACAACACAATGTTGATAGGTCCTCGGGGCCAAATTCCGATGTTTGTCCACAACCAGGTAGTTTGTCCCACGAACTAGGTAGTTGACACTCACGTCAACTATCACTATTATGTAGAACCTCTCTTTCTCCTTACTCCGTAAACCCCCACCGGACGATACAGCACGCCAACACTTTTCACTTCACTTTGATGTGTACACCGTGATTCACTTTTCGAGACAAGTCTCAATACACTTCACTTTAAAACACTTAACTTTATTTAAGTACTTCCATTAGAGACAATGTCCATACCAAGTCCGTAGAGTACATTTTCAATTCACTCTCACCTTCCCACTAGGTTGTTGCTCTTTTGGAGACTGGTTCAACAACCAAGTTCGAAAGTATATATCAGGTTCAGTCACCGTGCTTTTGTGAGCATTTAGGTAACCCTATGGCTCTTCCCTTTCTCCTCGATCTAGCCTAGCCTCCGCTCGAAGTTGACGGGTTCACCTATAGGTCTCGGGATTTCGACCTTTCCATACATGCATCACTATAATACACTTTAAAGCACTTTACAATCAATCACTTCAAGTCACTTTCACACCTTTTACTCGACAAGATGGGTATGTATAAAAGTACACATCCTATCAGGAGGGTTCAAAGATCAATTTTCACATAACAATCACTTCATTGCATTCATTTACAAACATTTGCAAACACGTGAAACAAGCGAAACTCACCAAAATAAGGTTCGACTTCCGAGGGTTCAAAATCACCTTGCTTACACACACTTCCTAAAATAATTTAAAACAATCTATGAGATTCAATTCATTCTTTTCATTCACTAATCACAGTTCACTTCCACTTTTAGTTTCAAACTATAATTTTCTAAAACTCTCTCGAGGAAAAGCCTTCATTTCACATAGCTCAAAGTTCAAATAAACTCCCTTGGAGAATCACTTTATCACTTCAAAAGGAAACATCTCAACCATGTACTCATTGGCACTAAGGCACGCGTTCTTTTCACAAAACATTTAAGTGAGGACTCACACCTCAAAATCACTTTTTTTACACAACACGTTCGACATTCATTTTGGCTGAAACTTCCATTTTGACATAAAAGCGCCATATCAAAAGCCATTATATTCAAAATCCCAGCATTTGCCAAAATACCATAAAACCTTCAAATTCCCGTCAAATAGCACTTTTCACTCAAATTTCATGAAAACTACACTTTTTTGCCCTTTAAAATCAAACACTCACTCACACTACTACTCACAATTTGAACATATACATGTTTTCTCAAAAAGGAAAACCACTTGAGAACATTCACGACATTCCAAAATCAAACATTGAAATCACCAAGCATGGGTTTGGCCATAACATACATTTTCCTTCAACTTTTCAACAGCCTTTTCTAACCATATCAAGGCAAGTTTGCAAATAATCAAATTCCAATCGTCCTCAAGTCCACACCTAGAGGCCCTCAAGTCCATTACCTGGGTTGGGATTTCAAGAGCTCCAACTTCATCTTTTCAGATGAGATCATTTTATCAATATAAACCAGCGGATCTACACTAATCAGCGTAGCTAATAATGCTAGATCTACAGATTTGGTTTATACCTCGGATCTATCAAGATCCAACAGAGATCAAGATCCAATGAAATCCCTCGAGCTTTCCTTCAAGAAAGTAGCCTCCAAACTTGATGACTTCCAAAACCCTCGATCCTAGCCCATGATATTCAAGATTTGTTGATAAATTCGCCTCCAAATGCAAGCCCAAGCTCGATCTCAAGTTTTTAAACAATCATTCTAGCTTTTCTTTTCCTTTCTTTTCCTTGAAAAATTCGGACCTCACTCTCTCTCCTCTCTCCTTGGCTGCAAGAAGGGAAGAAGATGATGGTGGTTGATGGTGTTTGAAGCTCCAAGAAGATTGATGGAAGATTGGAAGAAGTTTGAAGACAATTTCTCTCCTTTCTGCTCTCTCTCTCGGCTGCCTCTCTCTCTAACTCCCCAATTTGCAGCTGAAAATGAGCTCCAAGGAACCAAAGTCAAGGCTAAAGGTGCCAAAAGTGCATTTCTTTATTTTAAGGGGAAAAGTGCTTTTGGCACTTTATAACATCGTCCTGCTGACAGTCTATTACACTGGTTTCTTTCATCCCAACACTATCTTGCCATAATAATATTCCCAAACTATCACTACATATTCTCGATTTCAAGTCCAAGTCACTATTCACGCGTCGGAACAATTTTTAACACTAAATTTTGGCCAAAACCACGCACCGGCAAACAATTCGTATAAAATTTTCTAAATTGAGAAATAATCACTTTAAACATATTTTCACTAATATTTCAATAAATAAACTCAATAAAAATATTATTATGCATTTTAGAAATAAATTCAAATTTTTGAGGCCCTCACACCGAGGCCCTCTTTCAGTCTTCTACAATTGATCCCGATTGGTACATGGATCTTGTTAAATTGTCACTAGTTAGTTAGCACTTAGTAGTTTCATAACAACAAGGCCACAAAGCCTAAATGATCGTCAAACTTCTGGTTATGTATATTTTTGGTCCTTCATCTACTAAATGCATATTTGTACTTGCTGAGCATTTTTAAAAATTCATTAGTTTAACCCAGTTAACTTTATCACAACATAACTCAGGCCTATTTTCAGTCTTAAACTTAACAGTATGAGAATCAGAATCTCCATAATGCAAAGTATGAATACTCCTTAAACATTTGTATTATTAACCGGAAGCCAATTTGGAGCACAGGACTAAATAAAATTTCTAAATACTGAGTGGCAGCTGAGGGGGGAAGACTGAGTCTTTTTCTACTTATTAGGAAGTGTTCTCCTTTACAATGTCACACTAATACGTGGTTATAATCAAGATTGAAACAATATAGTTTGGAATTGATAGGTTCTGCACCAATTTGGTTATCAATTTCATAATAATAATAATAGTAAGGCCGAAAAACTGACTTCAAATCCTCAGTCGCAACTTTTATTGGTCGTGATTCAATCACACAAGTAGTGGACTGGCCACATGCACTCATTTAAAACACCTCACGAGCGAGAGACCTATTTCATCCTTTTTTATTTTTTTTATCATCCACACACCTCTGTCCTCTTCCATTTACTTGCAACTTTCATCAATCGCAATTCAATCGCACAAATAATGGACTTGCCACCATGATTGGAGAAGAGGTAAGGGGGATTGTGTAGACAGATAGAGTTATGGAATGGAAGCAGATGGGTTGAAAGGCATGTGCCAATAGATACATGTCACTATTTTATTTGTTCCACCAATGTGATTGACATCAGTTGCGATCAAGACTCATTTGCAAGTTGCGGTGCTTTTGATAGAAAAGCACTTTTAAATGCTAAAAGAACTTTTTAAATGTTTTGTAAATATCATCCTATAAGATTGGAGTAAAGGTTTTGGTGTTAAAAGTACTTTTAGTAAAATCTAAAATTTGGTACTTTTAGAATAGATTTTGTATTTTAAAAAATAAAATATTATAATTAATCATTTCATCGTATACTATGAACTAAATAAAGAGATAAATATATTTTAAAATTTTAAAATTACACATTATCTAATATAATAAATACTTATTGAATTTTGTACCCAAGCAATATAATTAAAAGTACTTGAACATTTAATAAGTGTTTTTATTAAGAGCTCTATTAGATGAAATACTTTTCAATAAGTTACCATAATTTCAAACATGCCTCCAAGGATTGAATCCAAAAAAACCTACATGGCTCTCAAATTTTTTAAGTTTTGCACTTTAGCCCTTGAGCTTTTACAAAATACAATTTTGTATTTTGGATTTCTTATGCTTATCACTTAACCTTTCTATTAGTTTCAATCACTAACCATCCTAAAACCCACAAAATATGTTTGTGTTTGTATTGAGATCTACAAGATTTCAATAGTTAGCCATTTTAAACTTTATTGGAATGTAAAAAAATTTTCAATCAACAAGTCTTGGTATCAGAAGTTCTTTTCACATGTAAATGCCAATTTTATGCAATTATTTTTCAAATTATGGCTTTTGGTATTCTGCAGTTCATAAAAAGTTTTTCTATTTAGTAATTATAGTATATGGGGTAGAAAGATTATGGTAACAAGAAAATGAAATGAGAAGAATCTCTTGTGGGTGATATAGAGTTGTTAGCCTCTCTTAGTATGAGAAAGATGTAAAAATCAAAGTAAAACTTAGTTGTGATAGAGAAAATATAAGTGTTTGTATCAATAGCTTTCTTTTCCTTCTTAATTGTTGGGAGAATAACTTACAGCACGACTTGTTCATCATAGGTTCTTTTTTTATTTTCTTTAAATTTTTAGTTACTTTAACTAGACTTCCAAAATTCATAAGCCTACTTACTATAGATTGCACAATTTTATGATTTTGAAACACATACCACAAAATGTATAAAATTGTTGCCAAAGGACTGAAGTAAGAGTTCTCATGAGTGAGTGATACATGTACAAGCTCACAAACAAGCACAATTATAAAAAGGAAGTCATGGGTCTATATGCTTTTCTTCTCATGCTCTTTATTTTGCCTTGTTGTGCCCCGTGTTAGGCTCTTTATTTCACATTAGAGTGTCATTGGCGGTGAACCCATTAGGTTTTAGGCAAGTGGTAGCGAGAAAATAAAAAAAATTTTAGCACAACCCACCCAGGAATCACCCAGACTACATTATGACTTGTAGAGAAGAGGTTGTAGGATTACCTTAATCTAGAAGTGGCTTCTTGTAGTGTTGTGAGAGTGATCAATCCCTTTGAGCAGGTCCAAGCGTCCTGCCTCTGCCGTAATCCCACCAGAGAGAAGTGCGGATCTTCTCTCTTGAATCGGGCCTCTACCTGATCCTGCATGTATACAGAAAGTGAGGAAGAAGGTGCTAGCCTATTCTCACTTTTTATGGAGTCTCTCTCTACGTGGGTTTTTCTCAAAACCCTAGTCTCTCTCTATTCTGTCAATAGCAGTTGTGTTGTTCTTGTGGGGCGTATCACATAGTACGTCTATTTATAGGAGAGAGGTAGAGAAAGATAGGTCTTGTTTGATCCAAATCAACGAATATAGGATAACTATTTATCCTATTTGCTCAAGTAGTTCCTAGGAATCTTTTATTCCTTGTAATTAGACCCCAAAAGATTTTTATCTCCAAATCTCTATTTGGATACACAATTTTAATCCAATTCAATCTCTATGTGTGATCCAATAGGTTCCAAATACAGCGTAATTATGAATTATAATTCTCAAGAAGGTTAGATAAAATAAACAACTTTATTTTATCATTAATTATAATAATTAATCCATTCATAATTATAGATTGTGGCTGATTAGCAACACATCACAACCCCAGTATTGAGAATTAGTCAAGGGGAATTATGACCAAACCTTTCCATGAAAAAATTACCATGCAATTATTATCCTTTCACCATAGATATCCAATTAGTCGGGGAATGGGGAATAAGTGCCAATTCCCTAATGACTAATTATTTTGCTAGTTCGTTAACCTTGGATTGGGTTAACTTGAGACATTCTTCAATTAACCTAAGGTAGTCGACTATTAAGGTTAATCTCCCACTGAAGTGGCCATCCTCGGATATCACCCACTATTGAGTGGTGAATCCTCTCTTGATCACTCACTATCTTTCCATGTTTCACTACCCCAATTTCTACTCTTTAAGTCACTCTTGGTGAGCAACAAGTAATAGAATCAAAAGATGTGATTCAGCTCAAGATCTATGTGGTGATCTCAAGTCTAGGATCACTTACACAATTTTCCATAAGATTCACCATTGGCACTTGATAGACATCCTAATGGGATCTCATTGTGGATCACTCAATAAATTTGTACCTTACAATTCATCTACACATTAGTCTAGGTATCATTATACCTTGGTTGATGAGAACAACCACTACTTGCATTAAGTAGAGACTAACTATGTACTAGTCTTTCCATTATTAATGATGTCTGTCTCATTAATACTATGACTAGGGAACTTTAAGAATATTTATTATAAATGTGATTGATATCTCATAGTCATCAACTCTTGTGACTACCATCCACATCAATAAATATTCTAAGGACTTCATCGATTATATAAATATTTAACAGATAAAATGAAAATTCATAAAATACAAAACTTAATTCGGAATGTATTTAAACAAAATGATTGTTTTGGGGCATACATTCCAACAAACTCCACTTGCACTAAAACAATTCATTCATAACTTTGGTCCAAATGAAAGTACATGACTATCATGTTTCTTTTGAGATAGTGCCTTAGTAAGAGGATGCTATGTTATCCTCGGTGGGGACTCTCTCTATCTTTACATCATTCCCCGGCAATGATTTCTCTAATTAAATTGAAATCTTCTAAGTACATGTTTGGACCGGTTGATGAGACCTAGGTTCCTTTGCTTGACCAATAGCTCCATTGTTATCACGTTACAAAGTTCTTGGATTAACAATGCTAGGAACCCACCAAGTTCGAGGCGAACTTCTTGATCCAAGCGGCTTCCTTGGCACTTTCCAGCTCCCATGCTGCCTGTTTTAATGTACTCTTGCCTACATTGTAGAATCTTTGTGGTGTCTTGTTTGGAACTCTTCTGGCGGTGACACCTCCATTGAGAGTAAAGATGAAGCCCGAATGTGATTTACAGTCATCCTTGTCAGACTGGAAGCTTGCATCTGTGTAGCCTTTAACCTCCAATTCACCATTTCCATATACTAAGAACAAATCTTTAGTCCTTCTCAAGTACTTAAGAATGTTCTTAACGGCTATCCAGTGACCTTCACGGATTAGCACGAAACCGCTTTCTCGTTACACTTTCAGGAGCATGGAGACATCTGGTCTTGTACATAACGCATACATAATTGATCAATTGCAAGCATATGGAACATTATGCATCTTATCAATCAACTTGTGTCTTGGGACACATGCTCTTAGAAAGGCTTATCCATGTGTCATAGGTAAGAAACCCTTCTTAGGTGATCCATGCTAAACCTTTTAACTTTATCTATGTATGTAGATTGTGAAAGACCAAGCAGCCTTTTAGACCTATCTCTATAGATCTTAATACCCAAGATATATAGGCTGCCTCTCCTAAATCTTTCATGGAAAGTTTTGGATAACCAACTCTTCAGCGATTGTAACATTGGGATATCTTTTCCCATTATTAATATGTCATCCACATATAATATAAGGAAAAGCGATTGAACTCCACTAACTTTCTTGTATACACAAGGCTCATCGGATTTTAAGAAAACCAAACTCTTTGATTGTCTCATCAAACCGAATGTTCCAACTCCTGGATGCTTGCTTAAATCCATAAATGGACCTTTGTAGCTTGCATATCTGATTGGGATTTGATGGCGTAAAGCCTTGAGTTGTGTCATATACACATCCCTCTTGCAAATTCCCATTAAGAATGCGGTCTTCACATCCATTTGCCAAATCTCATAATCATGGTATCTTCTATGCAAGTAATATCGAATGGATTTAAACATAGCTAACGGTGAAAAGTTTTATCATAATCGATTCCCTCTTTGCTTGTCCCTTGGCTACCAGTCTTTATAGGTAATCATATTACCTTCCATGTGGTCTTTTCTTGAAGACCATTTAAATACCCTCACGGGTTTTACCCTTGAGGGTGGATCAACCAAGGTCCATACCTTGTTGTCATACATGGAATCCATTTGAATTCATGGCTTCTAACCATTTGGAGGTGCGGACTATTCAAAATCTCTTGGTAGGTAGTAGGTTCGTCATCTTGAATGACTAGTACATCGTTACCTTGGTTTACAAGGAACTCCATATCTCTTGGGAGCGATGCTCTGCCGACCTACTGGGGTTCCTGAATGTTCACTTCGTTCTTATCATCATCGTGGGGCTGAACCCCTTTCTTTAACGTTGTTCACTGTTTGTTTGATCATTTTGAACTTCTTCAAGTTCCATGTTAGTATCTTGAACTTCTTCAAGTTCTATTCTACTCCAGTGCCTCTTTCTAGAATAAACTCTTTTCTAAAAGATAGCATGTTTTGAGACAAACACTTTGTTGCTCAGGTTGGGTTGTAGAAATAGTATCCTATAGACTCTCTTGGATACCCAAACAAACACTTGTCGATCTTGGTTCAAACTTATCCTTCACGCCTTCTTTCACATAGGTTGGGCAACCCCAAACCTTCATGTAAGGCAGTTTTGGTTTCTTTCCTTTCCATATCTCATATGGTGTGGAATCAACAACCTTACTAGGTACTCTATTAAGAGTATGGGAAGTGTCCAAAGCATATCCCCATAGCGATTTTGGGGCACTCGAGTGGCTCATCATGGACGTACCATATCTATGTATAAGGTGCGGTTTCTCCTTTTCAGTACACCATTTAATTGTGGTGTCCCACGGAGAGTGCCATTGTGGAACTATTCCATTGTCCTTTAGATAAAATTGAAATTCATTCGCCTTAAGTATTGTCCACCGATCAGGATCAGTAGTGTCTTAATACTTTTACCGGTTTGTTTCTCTACTTCATTCTTGAACTCTTTGAACAAAGATTCAGGTTTGTATTTCATCAAATACACACGTAACCATATCTAGAATGGTCATCGATGAAGGTAATGAAGTATGAAAATCCTCTCCCTAGCATTGATTGTCATTGGGCCACATACATCCGTTATTACATGTACCAACCCAAGTAATCAACGGCGGCGTTCACTTTACTGGGTAAAGGGCATTTTGATCATTTTCCAAGTAAACAAGCCTCGCATACATCATATGATTCATAATCAAATGGGTCCAAGTACCCGCCTTGTGTAACTTGGAAATCGTTTCTCATTTATATGACCAAGCCTCTGATTGCAAAGTGCAGTAGGGTTTTATTTAGTTTATCTAACTTCATTCTCTTTTCTTGTATGTTGAGAATTTGGTTTATCAAGATCTAGAATGTATAAACCATTATTCCAATTTCCAGAACCATAAAACACACCATTCTTCGAAAAAGAACAACATTTATTCTCTTGGGTTATCTTAAACCCATTTAAATCCTAATAGGAAATAGAAATGATGTTTGTAGTAAGTGCTGGAACATAGTAACAGTTTGACAATTCTAAAATCAACCCACTGGGTAAACTAATATAGTAAGTCCCAGCTATGCTAAGACAACCTTTGCTCCATTGCCCTCGTAGGGTTAACTTCTCCTTTCCCAACTTTCTTCCCCTTAGGACCACCGCCAAAGAGATGTGCAAATGTGCAGAGCGATTTGGTATCAATACAAGAGTCAGATTTGGAAGTAGAAACATTAATCTCAATTATATATGTACGGTGTTGAAGGCTTCCCAAGCTTGTTTCCACATGCTGTCAAGCTTTCAGGATAGCAGCTGTTCTCTTCGATGTCCGGGTTTGTCCACAATGGAAGCGAGGTTGCATTGGGCGTGCTGTCTTGCTTTTGGGTTTCTTGGTGGGCTTGCTCTTGCTTCTTAGGCCCCTTTCCTTGCCTCTTCCCTTTTATTAGGGAAGCAACAACAAGCACTCCGGTGGGACCTCCTTTTACCTTTATTTCTTTCAGTCATTTTAAGACATTCAACAATTGACAATGTGTCTGCAGTTGTTCATCGATAGTTCATACCAAAGAGAGAAAGAATCGCGCGAAGATTGAAGAACTAAATCAACATTTAGCTCTTGGTCCATCTTAAAGCCCAATTCAGCCAATTTCTCAATTAGTCTAATTATCTTTAAGGCGATGTGGAGCAGCGGTGCTCCCTCTGTCATCTTACTGAACAATTCTTGGAGGTATCATACACGCGTCCTAGATTGTTGATCAAACAACTCTCGTGTTGTACAATCTCATACCCCGTGTTCATATGCTGGTATTGAGTTGAGGAGTCATAGAGGCTATCATGATACATGAAGCTACTCTATTGTCATCATATACTTCTTGTAAGCATTCTTGCGATGGCAGTGCTTTGGTTGGATTCTCATCGGCATAGGCCCATCAAGTACATATTCTCTTTTCATGAGTGAGAACAAGTAGGACGATGCGATGCCCGGTCGAGAAAGTTTGTGTCGTTAGGTTTACAATGGTGAAATTGTGTGTAGGCTGGTTATACTCATTCTACAACAAATAAAGATAGAGGGTTTGTGAGAAAAAAGCTTTGTTTAATAAAATCATAAAATTTCCAAATTATTATGATTTTATTTCCACTATTTTCAAAATCAATTACCCTCTAAAATTGATCAGAGATTTTCTAAAACCAATAGTGGCTAGAATCCGTCTTAATTAGTTTTGACTTTGAGTGAATCCCAACAAATCAAAATAATCTTAGGTAGGTACTTTTACCAATTACAACCCTTTGTAATTTCTAGATCCGTTAGGTATCAACTCTTGATTTTACATCTTATGTATTAACCTAACCCTTGCCTCTAAAATTCATGGCCTTGGGTGAATCCAACAAACCATAATTTTAGTTAAATCAAACCCATCATTCTTAAGAACATTTCTTATAGTAAAAACATGTAGTAAGTAAAGGCGGTTTGGGTGAATCCCAACAAACTAGCACTAATGACCACACTTTGTTTTATACTATAATGATGGAAAGCGATCATGTTTAATATTGAATTTTGAGGATTTGTTTTGCTTTTCCAAAACATTTTTAATTTAGTTTGAGGTTTTGGAAAAATCATTTGTGGTCTCATCAACAATGCATATAAATATTTCACAAATAAATATAGCATAAAATAAAGCGTGGATGGTTGTGGATATTCCTAAATTAATTTCCCGACCATTAGGGAAATTAATGGTTGACTAAGGTTAATTTGCTCATTGGTTTGCATAGCTCACCTGACTTTCTTCATCTTCAATTTACAATCTCTATACTAAAAATAATTTCCTATCATCTATTCCTATCTATTGTACATATACAAATAGGATATAAGAAACCCAGTTACATTGGAATTAGATAAGGAGAGAAATTACAATTAGAAAAATGAAAGGCGGAACCACATGAGCCTATTTCAAAAAAATCAACCATTCAACCATTCATCCACAATCACATTGGGTTTATATCCACAACCACCACCGCATTCACATAAATTTAAACAACTTTAAATTAAAAGAAAGCATGTATAACGTCAACAACTATTCATGGATTATTTGGATTTTATATCTCAAGATCCCAAACAAGTTTTGAGATCATACATGTGAGAAAATTTTTTGGTAAAATAATTTGTTCATTTTAATTCTAACAAATTTAGAAATAAATTGGAACATTATTTGAATTAATCAAATTCAAATTCAAATCACTTCGACCCTAATAAAACATGAAATAACAAAATTTCATAACAAATTTTAACAATTAAAATTGGTTCGAATCATAAAATTATAGAATTGAAAACGGTATTTCAAAATTTTATTTTGCAGAAATAATTTCTCAAGCGATCCAGCGACGATCGCGAACAAGTTTGGCGGATCTCACGGAATCTTGTGGATCAGGAAACTCCGTAGCGGATCCGCGGTCAGCGAAGCGATCCAGCGACCTAGGCTGCAGCGGATCGACATGTACGATCCACGAACCAGATCGCGGTACGTCTGGCGGATCAGTCCCATGGCTGATCCGCGAGCGCTCGCGTTCGCATCTCGAAATATCATCGCGATTCGGTTTGGCGTCCAACGATTGGGTTGAGAACTCTTTCCAAAGCACAAAATTTTGCCTTTTTGAAAATTTTCCGTCGAGAAATACTTTAATCAAATTAAAGTTACGAACTTTCAACCAAAATTTAGCACATACATAGATATCAATCTATAATCCATGAACAATAATTGTGAACATGAAATCATACACGTAAAGAACTAGGGATGGCTCGATACCCTTTGTTAGATTTTGGGGAAGCGTGGAAAACAAAATTTTTGCTCAACAACACGAGTCACCTGAGACTTCACATTATGACTTGTAGAAAGAGTTTGTAGGATTACCTTAATCCTAGAAGTGGCCTTCTTGTAGTGTTGTAGAGTGATCAATCCTTTGAGCAGTCCAGCGTCCTGCCTCTGGTAATCCAGCGAGGAAGTCGGATCTTCTCTTGAATCTCTCTCGATCCTCTTATGTGTGTGAGTGAGGAAGAGGTGCTAGCCTATTCTCACTTTTATGGAGTCTCTCTCTCGTGGGATTTCTCAAAAACCCCAGCCTCTCTACATTATTACGTGTGGGTTGTGTTGTTCTTATGGGGCGTCACATAGTCTGTCTATTTATAGGAGAGGTAGAGAAAAGATAGGGTCTTGTTTGATCCAAATCAAAAGCGAATATAGGATAACTATTTATCCTATTTGCTCAAGTAGCCAGGAATCTTTTTATTCCTTGTAATTAGACCCAAAAGATTTTATCTCAAATCTCTATTTGGATACACAATTTTAATCCGAATTCAATCTCTATGGTGTGATCCAATAGGTTCCAAATACACCTTGTAATATGAATTATAATTCTCAAGAAGAATTAGATAAAATAAACAACTTTATTTTATCATTAATTATAATAATTAATCCATTCATAATTATTGTGGCGGTGTCTAGCAACACATCACAACCGCCGGGTATTGAGTTAGTCAAGGGAATTATGACCAAACCTTTCCATGAAAAATTACCATGTAATTATTATCCTTTCACCATAGATATCCATTAGTGGGGAATGAGGAATAAGTGCCAATTCCCTAATGACTATTAATTTGCTAGTTCCCGGGTTAACCTTGGATTAGGTTAATTGAAGACATTCTTCAATTAACCTAAGGTAGTCACTATTGGGTTAATCTCCCACTGGTATCTGGACATCAGGCTCCCCACTATTGGGTGGTGAATCTCTCTTGATCGCTCATTTTATCTTTCATGTTTACTTTCACGTTTTCTACTCTTTAAGTCACTCAGGCGAGCAACAAGTAATAGAATCAAAGATGGTGATTCCACTCAAGATCTGTGGTGATCTCAAGTCACGGATCCCTTACAAATTTTGTCAAAGAGATTCCACCATTGGCACTTGATGGAGCCTCCTAATGGGATCTGTGTGGATCATCCAATTTGTACCCACAATTCATCACACATTAGATGCAGGCATCATTATACCTTGGTTGATGAGAACAACCATACTTACATTAATTAGAGACTAACTATGTACTGGTCTTTTAGTATTAATGATGTGCATCTCCATTATCCCCTTAACTAGAGGAAGCTTTAAGAATATTTATTATGAAATGTT
>VZDL01000030.1:0-26428 GCA_013103745.1 Gardenia jasminoides
CTGGAAGCTTAAAGGAATTAAGGGTGCTGGCTCTTGTTCTTGGGCTCTTTGTTGAAAATCACCATTAAAGTAGAAGGATCTCGGGCTAAGATGGAGACTTTTGGTGTTCCTAGGCTGGGAACATTCTTGGGAAGGAACTCATCAGATCTTCCTTGATCTTGTTGGATCTGATGCGTCCAGAGGAGGTATAACTAAAACTACTAGATATAACTTTGGTGTTAAACATCATAGATCCATGGTTTTACTTTGGTAGAAATGATTATATTTGAAATGATGAAGTTGGGCTCTTGAAATCCCAACCTAGGTAGCAGGACAGAGGTGGATTTTAGGTAGGCCGACGGGAACTGATTATTATTTGTATGATATTTGTGAAATTTGTCATGATATGGTTAGAAAGTAAGGTTTTTTGTTGTTGAAAATTTTAGAGGGAAAAATGCAGGTGGCGAACCCATACTTGGTAACTATGTTTGATTTGAAATTTTGTGATTAATACTTGATGAATTTTTTGCCTAAGAAAATACATTTTATGTTCATTTGTGAGTGTATGAATTTTAAAGGTGAAATTAAGTTTCTACGTGAACTTTTGAATGAAAAATGTCATTCAAATGAATTTAAGGTTTTAATGTGTGACAAATCTTATGAATTTTGGAAATAAAGATATGGTTTGAAGTGTTCTAAAGTTTATGTTAAAGTGATGACAAGAGTAAGTGTTGAGTTTTAAATTGATAAGAGTGATTTGGGGTGATAAATATAAATGTCATATTAAAAGAAAATGTTAAAGAGTAGTGCCAAGTGGAATTTATGGTTGGCGTGTTATATTAGTAGTATAGTGATCTTCAAAGGAATTTAATTTAAAACGTTGTATCATGTGAAACTTTTCCTTGAGGGAATTTTGGGAGAAAATATTGATTGAAACTAGAAGTGAAAGTGGAATTGTTTTTTGTTAATGAGTGAAGGAATGAATCTCAACTATTTTTTAAATTGTTTTAGGGTGTGTACAAAGAAAGTGAATTTAGTCATACGTGGAAGCGAACCTACTATTTTGGTGAGTTTATGCATGATACTGACTATGTACATTTAATTTGAAATGTAATAGGTTAGGGTGAATTGTGTTGAAAGTAGATTTAAATCCATCAAATGGGTAGATTATTGTTACTTTTATCGCACCTCCGTTTTGAATGGTACCATTCTGAAAGTGTTGTCATGATATTTCAAATTATACTTTGGAGTGCTTGATTTGTAGCGTGACATCATTTTTTGAGTATGAGGTGATGTAGTGTCTTTGGTTCTACGTTCTCGAATTCTTAATCCCTTGGTAAGTTATCATTCGAGCCGTTGGGACGACCAATTCGAAGAGTTTTTAACATGGGCTACGTGACCAGGTTATTGTCTTTGGACTTGGCATATGGCCTTGTCCACATTGTAGAAACAATACACAAATATAAATTTCTGTTAAGAATTTTGGCGGGCTGGTTGGGGGTTTGGTGGAGAAAGAGTAAGTGGTGTTCTACTTGGTTATAAGTATGAAAGTTGTGGGTTATCCTTTAAAGATGAGCATCGGTCAGGAATGTGCTCAGTTTGAGGACCCTAGGGAGCTACTGTATCCTACTCTTGTGATTGGGGCTTTCCTTACTTGTTTATTTCCAAGTGTTAATCTTGAAGTGAAAAATCATATGTGTTATGTGCTTTGCATGTTTTGGGAACTCCACGGGTTTTTAGTTCACCCTTTATTTGTTTTCCTTACAGGAAATGAGTACCCAAATAGAAACCAACCATAGAATTAGGGTTTACTTATGTTGAATATTTTGAGAACTTTGGATTATGGTTATTGAAAGCTTTTGTAATATGGAACCTAATTGTATAGATGGAGGATTTATGTACTCTGAGTTTGTAATTTGATGTTATGGATTGTAAGGTATTATTCCTATTATATTGTGTTCATAGTCTTAGTTGATAAGTTGGATGATGGTTGAGTGAATGAGTCCTGGCGAGAGCTTGGGAAATTCAAGCGTACTTGATACTCACAGGAGTGCATACTAGGAAGAGGTGGGTAGATCCGCGAGTATCGAGAAGTTTAGGCTTTAGATCTACATGTGAGTGTATCCTAGGCTTAAAGTTTAGGATCTGGCCTAGTCTTGGAGTGTTTCTTGATTGAAAAGATGAGCTTGGCACTCGATGACTGGATGAGAGAAATGGAAAAACTGATAGAAATTGACATAGAGGGATTAAAACTTTAATTCTGGATGTGTGTTAGTAAGAGATCTTCTTAAGTGTGTGAATAACTATAACCCCTTCCTAATTGTGGTTGGTGTTTAGTGAGAGCTCTCTATTGTGGCTGTATTTAAGGAATCTTAGGTGGGGAGATATTAAATTTCTAGTGAACCAATTGATAGATGATTAAGAGATGTCCCTCCTAAGCTCTATTCGCTATCATGTGGTGTGCGATTTTGAGATCTAATGAGAGATAGCAAGGAAGTGTTCTGATCGAGGTTTCCTTGGTTGTTTTCCATGAAGTTTTAAATTTTATATCTTCGGCCTATTTAAAACATTCTTTCATTTAACCTCATCATGCATGTTGAGTTTTCATGATTTGGACAAGCTAGGTTTGGAAGACAAGAAGTGTTTTAATTTTGAAAATTTTTGCAACTTTACACACTGAGGTGAAGAGAGATTTACTAACTTTTAAACTCAACGTTTGACAAAATCACAAAACATCTCATGCCTTATTCTTGTAATAAAACAATTTGAGTATGCACGAGGCATATTACTCGATTTACTCAAAGAAAACTTAATGAGTTTGAACGAAATTGAAGATTTTAACCTTGAAAGTTTTCACCACTTGTAACTACACTAATTTCTATAAAACCCTTATATACGTTGTTGTTTTACGTATGTTTTGGCTCAACAAGGTCTTGGTTTGAGAATGAGAGTGCAAACCCGTAAGTTGGAACTCGTACCTAAGCATGAATATTTTTGCGAAATCAAGGTTGACTTTTAGAGTTAAAACCTCTTGGAACATTAAAGTCAATTTATGACTGAGGGATTATGGAAGGAAAGATTGATAGATAGTCTTGTGTAATCCTTAGTGGGAAACCCTGGTTTCATTTCTTAGGATGTTAGACTGTGGGATTAGATTGTGTATTAAGTATAAGGTGATTTTTATCACTTGTTGATCAACTGAGGGAATTAGAGTTATCAAGTATTTAAAAGTTTCGTAGGGAAGAAAGAAATGTAAGAAATAGCTACTATTTATGCTTAAGTGTTAATGGTACTTAAAGTTTGATAAAATTCTAAGAGGATTGAGGAGAATACGGTGGTAAATTATGATGGTATGGGAGGGAATGCTGTTGTGGCTGAGGCAGATCCCCAATATTTGGAGATTGATCCTTTGAAAACTGTCATTTCTGAGACTTCCGCTTCTGAGGATAGATAGGCTAGCTGAGCGTGAAGATAGAATTGGGTGTAACCCTTTTGTGAGAAAATCATCAGAGTGGGTTCTCAATCCCTGTAAATTGCATGCTTACTAGCTTTTGAATACTGTAATTTTGTTTAACTGTATTCGTGAACTTGATGTGACTTATGTGTGTCATTTGTTAAAAGCACGCTCATCTGATGTACTCCTGGCACTTCTCTGTTATTACGAGTTGTGTATATAAAGTGTTTTATTTGTCTTTTCGACTTGATTTTCTAATAGTGTATTGTACTTTCATGTTTATATTAAAGTGTCTGCCCTCTAAAGAATCATGGAGGGTAGAAGAGGCCGATGACGAGGACGAGGGACTAGGCTACTCCAAGATATTGGAGGTGACCGTGAGTCAGCAGCCGATCAGGATCAAGGGGCTGGGGTTAATTTTGTAGAGCAAATGGCTATGGCCATGAATCGAATGACTAAAATATTACACCGTATGGCTGGCCAACATGGCCCTGGTCCCAAACAACAGCCTATCAACCTTGGGGTTGGCGAGGATAGAGCTCTTGAGTGACTTCAAAGGTTTAACCCGCCTAAATTCCTTGGGGAACAACCGAAGTTCTTGAAGGATGGTTGGAGAGAATTTCTGATATTTTTCTACCTTAGATTACGGAGGAAGAGGCAAGTGTCATTTGCCGTATTTGGTTTGAGGGAGCCTCAGAGCATGGTGGAATATGATAAGGGTGAAATGGGAAGAGAATAAATCCCTAGAACACGGGTGAACTTTACTAGAAATTTAATGCTAAGTTTCTTCCCAGCTAGTCCGGAGAAGAGGGAAGATGATTTTATTAGATGTAAGTAAGGGGCGTTAAGTGTCATGAGAATATGAGGCACTCTTTACCAAGTAATGAGGTTTACTCCCGAGTTAGTGGCTAGCAGAACAAGGAGAATTAGGGAGATTTGTGCAAGGGTTGAAAGTGGAGATACAAAAATTTTGGCTGACTGCAAATCAATAGCTTTAGTGAAGCCGTTGAGAAAGCCGAGGAGGGAGGTTGAAGGGGCAAGGCTCAAGTTAGATCTTTCAATGCAAGAAAAGAAATGCCCTAGGGTGGTCGAGGACCATTGGATGTGGCTGCTCCAACTAAGATTGGAAGAGACATGGGAAGAAAACCATACGAGGCGTTGAGAAGATCTATGGTAAAGGGAACATTCTCTAGTGGAGCGGGGTCCGGAGGAACTTTGAGTGGAAAGGGACAATCAAGGAATGTCTCGCAAGGCAGTCAGGTATCTACTCCCTGTATAACATGTAATTTCAATGGGAAGTTGAACCATACTGAGGATGAATGTTGGAAGAAGGCAGGAAAGTGTTTCCGATGTGGTAGTACCGAACACCAATTATCTGCATGCCCGAGGCTTTGGGAAGAAGTTGTGACCTGACAAGTGAGTAGACCTAACTCCAGCTAGGCTAGTGCACAAGGAAGTCGATCAGAGTTCCAGCCGAGGTCGCCATTAACCAACAACAAGTGCCTGATCCAACTGAAATTGTTAAAGGTACAACCCATGTCTTGTTTAGTAAAGTTTTAGTGGCTTCTGATACTTTCCATTTAACTGTTAATCCTGCTTCCTTGTATGGAGTAAATATAGACCTTGTTAGAGTACTTTATGATCTTGGGGTCCGAACACCATGAGAGACATCTAAGGGTAAAGCTTAGGGAAGATAAATTTTGATGGAAACATAATTGGATTGAGGTGGCCTTTAGGATATGTATAAATATATGCATCTGGGGAGTTTTAGAGAAGACCACCTTATAAGACTTGAATGCATACCATTGTTGATGCAATAAGCACTATCATGGAAGTTGGAAGATATCGAAGTAGAGAAAATGCTATCTTATGAAAGACATTATATACAGATTCATGATAAGAATGAGACGAACTTGAGAAGTAAGCAAATTTCCCCTAGATGAGGTCTTATGAGAAATTGAAGAATTAAGGAAGTAACACGGAGTTGAAGAAGAGAGCCAGACTTATCTAGCAAAATCACGAATTTGAGTGGACGAAATTCATTTAAGGGAAGGATGTGAGAGCCTCAAAAAATCCTGATTTTATTTTAAAAATGCCAAATATTGTTTATATTGTGTTTATTTATTGAAAATTTAGAATTTATGTTTAAAGTGAATATTTTCTAATTTAGAGAATTTTATCTGAATTATTTGCGGTGTGTGGTTTAGTAGAGTTAAGTGTTCAATTTTGTTCGAGCGTGATTAGTGACTTTAAGTGAAATTGAGCATATGTAGTGACATTATGGAATATTATTAAGATTGGAGAGTGTTGGAATGGAATAAAAGCAGGTGTAAGCTAGGCTATGCGTCTGACATAAAGTGCCCAAAAAGGTACTTTTCCTTAAATCAGGGAAATTGCACATTTTTGTCCCCTTTAAGTCTTGACTTTTGGTTCCTTGAGGCTTCATTTGCAGCTGCAATTTGGAGAGAATAGAGAGAGAGAGAGAGGCAGAGAGAGCTAGGGAGAAAGAGAAAAGAAAGTTGCTAGTTTCTTCCATTCCTTCTTCTTTCTTTCTTCATCTTCAAACCACCATTGAGAGACTTCCATTTCTTGATTTTGCAGCCGTGAGAGAGGGAAGGAAAGAGAGGGGCTGGTCAAAATTCTTGAGGGAGAAAAGGGAGGAAAAAAGTGTAATTGATCTTCCATTTCCTTCTTCATTCAACCTTTTGAAGTTGTGAGGTTTTAGTGGACGATCTTGGCTTGTATTTCTCCATCCTTGGCAGCCGTGTGAAGGTGAGAGGAAGATGGGGAAGATTCAAAAATTTGAAGAAAGAAAAAGAAGACAAAGGAGGCTTGTGAGGGTGCTTTGCTCTTGTTCTTGGGCTCTTTGTTGAAAATCACCATCCAAGTAGAAGGATCTCGGGCTAAGATCGAGACTTTTGGTGTTCCTAGGCTTGGGAGCATTCTTGGGAAGAGGAACTCATCAGATCTTCCTTGATCTTGTTGGATCTTGATAGATCCGGAGGTATAAGCTTCAAAACTACTAGATATAGCTTTATTAGTGTTAAACATCATAGATCCATGGTTTACTTTGGTAGAAATGATTATATTTGAAATGATGAAGTTGGGCTCTTGAAATCCCAACCTAGGTATGAAGACTTGAGGTGGATTTTAGGTAGGCGACTTGAGGACTGATTGTGGATTTGTATGATATTTGTGAAATTTGTCATGATATGGTTAGAAAGTAAGGTTTTGGTTGTTGAGAATTTTAGAGGAAAAATGCTTGAGGTGGCCGAACCCATGCTTGGTAACTTCCATGTTTGATTTCGAAATTTTGTGATTATTCTTGATGAATTTTTGCCTAAGAAAATACATTTTATGTTCATTTGTGAGTGTATGAATTTTAAAAGGTGAAAAGTGAAGTTTCTCGTGAACTTTTGAATGAAAAATGTCATTCAAATGAATTTGAGGGTTTTACAATATTGTGACCAAATCTTATGAATTTTGGAAATAAAGATATGGTTTGAAGTGTTCTAAAGTTATATTAAAGTATTGACAAAGAGTAAGTGTTGAGTTTTCGTGATAAGAGTGATTTTGAGGTGATAAACCTCACTTAAATGTCATATTAAAGAAAATGTGAAAGTAGTGCTTAGTGAGTACGTCGGTGGCGTGTTATATTCGAAATGATATAGTGATCTTCAAAAGATTTATTTGAAACGTTGTATCATGTGAAATGAAAGCTTTTCCTTGAGGGAATTTTGGGAAAAATATTGATTGAAACTAAGAAGTGAAAGTGAAATATTTTAGTTAATGAGTGAAGGAGTGAATCTCAACTACTGTTTTTAAATTGTTTTAGGGGGTGTACAAGAAAGTGAATTTGATCTTTACGTGGAAGCCGAACCCTACTATTTCGGTGAGTTTCCATGCATGATACTTGACTATGTGCATTTAATTTGAAATGTGTCTGATTAAGTGAATTGTCGTGAAAAGCAGATTTTTCATCCATCAAATGGAGTAGTGTGTACCTTATCACACTTACTGCCATTTGAATGGTACCATTTGCAAAAGTGTTGTCATGATATTTCAAGTATACTTTGAATCTCTTGACTTGTGACATGAATCCTGTTTTGAAGTATATGAAGTGATATGACGTGTCTTGTATTTCCTGTTCTCGAGAATTCTTAATCCCCTTGGTAAGTTATCGACTCGAGCCATTGGGAAGACCCAAGTCGAGGAGATTTAATAACCTTGGGCTACGTGACCAGTTGTGTGCTCCGGACTTGGCATAAGGCCTTGTCCCTGTTGTAGAGCAATACACAAATATAAATTTCCTGTTAAGCTGGCAGGCCCGGTTAGGGGTTTGGTGGAGAAAGGAGTAAGTGGTGTTCTACTTGGTTTTCTACTTGGTTATAAGTACGAAAGTTGACGGAGTGTCAACTACGAGAATTACGCATCGGTTCAGGAATGTGCTCCAGTTTCGAGGACCCTAATTGTATGGATGGAGGATTTATGTACTCTGAGTTTGTAATTTGAAGTTATGGATTTGTAAGGTATTATTCCTATTATATTGTGTTTGTAGTCTTAGTTGATAAGTTGTATGATGGTTGACTGAATGAGTCCTGGCGAGAGCTAGGTAGGCAGCCACTGATACTCTAGGGTACACCATAGGGAGAGGTGGGTCGTCACATGCCTAATCTTTAGTGAAAAATAACAATTAATTAAGCAATAGTACTATAAGAAAATGATATATATGGAGCCTATTAGATTTTTGACTTTAATTTTGAATATGGCCATGGCATTATGTTTTATTTTAACTTGCAAACATAAAAGCTCACCTTTGCAAGTCTCAACAAGCCAATATGCCCAACCTATTATCCCCTTTTAATCCTGGAAATTGTAGGTCAGAATCACACAAAAGAAAAGGGCCATCTATCATCCTTTCTTGTTCTAGGAATTATACAGCAAAACTATACAAAAGGAAAGAGCCAACCTTCTGGTATTTTGGAGCAAAATTTAGCAAGCTAGTGAATGATTGGTGTAAATATGGCTATGGCACTGAAGGCTACAACAAGGTAGTGGTTTAAGCCAGCGTTTTGGCTATGGATCAAAGAATGTGGTAAGCCATATGGGGTTCAATTAGAATTGATAGGTTTTTGGATCCATGCTTGCCACATTTGTTCTCCCATGTTCAATATTATCGAAATTGAAGCAAATCTCCAAGTTCAACAATCTTCATTTCCTATTGCAATGTCTTTGTCGAGATATGTTAATTATAGAACCCATATTTTAGGGTTGTAATAAAAATCATGTATGCAAGATTGCAGATTAAAGAATGAAAGAAACATTCAAAATATATGTAGGAGGGAGAGAAGAAAATAATAAAACATACTATTATTGATATTTCAACAATGAAAGGAAGTCTTAACATAATTAAATCTTACAGACTTTTCTTAGACTCTTTTAAGAATTACTCTAATTAATATTCTATTTATAACCTACCAGACTTATTGGATAAGAAACCACTTGCATAACCAATTACCAAATAACACATCCTAATTCTTAAATATTAAAACTACCATAACTTGACTTTAATAGAACTACTAACAACTTAACATGCTAAAACACTAAAACACTGCTAAATAACAATATGAAAATTTTTAGTTTTGAGTCTTTATTTAATATGCTAATGTTGCCTCCCTTAAATCAAACTCTCTCTCTTAGATTAGGTTCACCACCTTCACAATCAATAATTTCCTTTGCAAATTTAGCCAACATCACTTTATATTAGTTTTTCATCTTCAAACACTTCTCTTGTTATAATTATCTATGCATTTGGATAGATTGTTTTCATCACAAAATTTTGATGTCAATTCACAATTCATCAGTTCATAATTTGATAATCACAATTCAACTAACAGGATTCTTTCTCAATCTCTGGCACAATTTCGAATCAATCTAACAATTCTCTTGGCCAATCTCATGGTCCAATTTTCATCAACTAGATACTCCATGACCAATCTTGTGGTCTAACTCGATCAACTTATTTGTTCTGAATAAATCTTATGCTCTAACTCTGATTGTAGAAAACATCCACGACTAGTCTCGTAACCGGGTCAATACTTCAATGTTCACAAGCATCCCAGGATTAAACTCTTGAATTTAGGACTCTAATACCAGATGTAAAACCAAAAAATTCACAAAAATTTATAAGAGATAATTTCATAGAACCAATGTATATGGGATAGGAAGACTCTGATACCACTTGTTAGTACAAAAAAACACGCAGCAAACGTAATACTAAAATTTTACGAATAAGAAAGGCACGAGAGAATAAAGAAATTTATTCCAAGAAGATGATTTTCCTCAACTATAAGTATGGAATTTCGAGTCCTTCAATAGAGAAATATAATTATAAATCCTACTCGAATTGTGATACCATAACATGACTCAACCCTATTTCCTAAATAGATTTTGATACCCAATTCTAGCTAATTATCAAATAAAATACAAATTCCTAAATCAAGCAACTACTAAAAATCTAACTCTAATAAAATTAGGAATTAATTAATTAATTAATTCAAAATTTTGTTTATTTTGTCAACATTGCCTCCCTTAAATCAAGCTCTCCAATAAATTAGGTCCAATTCCATCTCGAACAATAATCTCCATTGAAAACTCTGTAGCTGTAAAGACGATGTGTAACATTTTGAAATTAATTTTCATCTTTACTCGTAATAGTGGACGCACTTTATACTTTACAAATAGTTTTTCAACAATTTCTTCTAAATCAAAATAGTCATTCATGCATACCCATTCATCACCAAGGTCATCATATTTACCACCAACATAAGTGCCCAAAAGTACAAAATCATAGATTCTATTTTTATCAAAATGATCATCACAAAATATATCAAAAAGTCCACTACCACAATTATCAAATAATTTCACCTTTATCAATCAACTATTTAGGAGTAATATATTTTTCAACTCCAATGAAATCCATGTCAATCAAATCAAACTTTTTCATATCACTTTAAAGACAGTCCAAGCCAATAAATTCTTCAACAACAATTTCTTTTTTCTTTACTTGCCATGTCAAAATTGTCCTTTTCTTCCTTTGCCAAATTACAACATTCTTTTTTTTCAACAAAATCATCACTTTCAACTTCTCCAAACATGGTATGCAAATCAAAATTATTAGCCAATTCAAAATCTTCCAAATTACCCATGTCATTAATAAATTTATCATTTTTAAAATCAATGAACCAACACCAACAATCAAATTTTGGTTTAAAAGCATAATTCTTCCTAATAGTCTGCAAAACATTATAAATATCTAATCAGAACCTCCAAGGTATTTTAGTACGATAAACAAAAGTTTTATAAATAATTTTTGCCATTGTTGTGCGCATCATTTGAAAGAATAATCGTGCATTCTTCTTGAAAACATGTTTTGGCATCTTGTTTGCATCAACCCAACAAAGAATATGATCTAAATTACATTGTTTGAGATTCTTTTCCAGTACTAAAACCCACCATTATATGTCTGTATACTTGTGTTTATAGGAGTCAATATAGAAAATTTTTCACTATCAATCAAATTTCTATAAAATTCTATCATTATTAACAAATTTATATACCTGAACAAAATTTTCTCCCCCTTCTACCAAGTTTTTCTGGTCTCTCTGGTTGATTAATCACTTAAATCCTTCAATCTAACAGCCTACAGTAATAAATAAATCTAACAAGATTCTTTTCTAATCTCTATCATAACACTCCCAACAATTTGACAATTTCTGCACCAATCTTTGGTCGAATTTTTTACCAATTGCACACTTCAGGAACAATCTTGTAGTCTGACCCTTGATATCAATTGTAGAACCCAAATTTTAGCGTTGTATAAATAATTATGCATGCAAAGTTGTAGATTGAAGGATGACAGAAACACCCAAAATACATGTAAGAGGGAAAGAAGAATATAATAAAATACATTATCATTGATATTTTAGAACTACAGAAGAAAGTCTCACCACAATTAAACTTTACAGACTCTTCTTAGATTTTCTTAAGAAAATACTCTAACTAATATTCTATTTATAACCTATCAGACTTGTTGGGTAAGAAACCACTTGCATAACCAATTATCAAAAAAATCACAAATTCCTAAATCAAGCAATTACTAAAAATCTAACTCCAATAAAACTAGGAAATAAATCATTCAAAACTTGGTTTATTTTGCCAACATTTAACAATATTATTCATGGTGAACGATGAAGGTGTGGAGGAGACAAAGGAGACCTGGTTTGGTGCCATTGCACGTGCAATTCTAGGGTTTATAAAATTGCGATCTTAGCTTGATCATTTGCAGAAGTCATTGAATCAAATTATACGGTCTATAAAATTGTAAAATCTGACCAACAAACATGTAATCAGGAAACTTTATTTGTTACGGAGCTTATTATTCATGAAAATGAATGCAAATAGATGTAGAAAATGCAGTGTTAGCAAGAAACATATAGTTCTTCAACAAAATCTATAATTTCTGGCATATTATGTTAATGGATAGAAATTCAAGTTACTCCGGAATTATTTTTTTCAATGAAAATTATTATTGATCTGAATTTGTAAAATGTAAGAATTAACTTCCAAATTATTGAGACATCTTTTAGTTCATGTTATATATACTTAAATCATAAAATCCTAATGACTAACCATAATTTTACCAACTCTAGGGCCATACTAGGATCCAGATCAAATTTATAAATTTGGATTGAAGCATAGAAATTCGGATTGTAGAATCATGGGATCATAATGGCAGGATCAGCATTTTAACAACCAGTGAATGGTCTAAGATCAGTATTTAAGGATATCCAAGTTGCGAATCAATATTACAATTTGGTCATGGACATGAGGGATTTGCTTTCAAGAAGCTAGTGACGCAAACTGATGCATGGCTGATGAGAGGGGACTATGTGCACTAATGATTTAGTAATGTAGGGCTTGAAGTCTGGCTCAAATTTTTTAACAACATCATGTAATTGAGCTTTTATTGACCTTTTCAACTTTCCTTGTGCCTAGTATTATCGAGGCTAGGTTCGAAATGCTAAATGCATTACACTATCATTTTAAATACCAGCATTTTGGATTGCTATGTTTCAAATAAACTACATAAACAGTTTTTTTTTTCCTTTTTTTAAGGTGCATCTTCATTTGAGGGTGTCAACAATTTCTGTGTTTCCCCAAATTCATTACAATTATTTGGTTACGTTTTAATGCACAAGTAGGATTTTTTGTTGAAAACCTCACAATATCAAGATGATTTTTTGATGATACACAATTAGAATACCCCACAATATAAAACCACGTGGAATATTAATATTTACATCCGAAAGTATTCACACTGATATCTTCTAAATATTGTATGGCCAATTTACAAAAAAAAAAAAAAAAATCCCTTATGGAGCTGACTAAAGCGAATAAATCTTCTCCATAGAGTTCCAAAATTGAGAAAGTTTCCAAATTAGGTGTGCACGGCAATGAAATTTATCACTTATGCAGTACAGTAGACCTGCAAAGCGCAGTAGAACCTTTTTCATTGAGATAGTTCTGTTTTCCTTAGTTCTGCTAAAAGTAGTAGTAGTCTTCATGCCAACACCTTGCTATGATATGCCTACCTATTCTTCCATTTTTACGGTACGAGAAGTATTAATTTTTTCCTAATTGAGGTAATAATCTAGTTCAACGATTATCAAACTCAAAAGAACTTTCGAATCGATGTACTGGCGAAGGTCCACATTCCAAATATTCAACGGTCAGACCCTGAGATGCATATCTGAATAATTCAGTAGATATTAGTAGAATACTCCAAAAAAAAAAAAATAATTGAAGTATATGTAACGAATACTCTTATACAAAAAGAGAAGAAGCCGAGCTAATACCTTTTTTTTTTTTTTTTGCTCAATCCTTCCATCCTTCCCACTCCTTTCCCACTCCCAACTGTCAAATCCAGAGAAATTTCTAGAAATAGTATGATTTTTAATTTTTTTCTGCAAATAGGGTGATTTGGGTGTAGGGTTCAACTGTGATCTTCAGATTGCTAGAATCGCGAGATTACCTGAAACTCGCATTCTCAAAATGCTTATTCCATATTTAAAAAATCAATTTGTCGAAACTCGCATTCCCCGAATGCGTTCCATGGAACTTGCATTCTGTAAATGCTAGTTTCAAGCAAATTTTGATTTTTTAAATTTGTAGGAACTCGCATTTTGAGAATGCGAGTTCTACTAAACTCGCATTTTCAGAATGTGATTTATCTCTTAAAAATGCGAGTTCTATTAATTTTAAAAAAATGCGAGTTTCGTGAATTCGTGTTCATTGACCAAAAATTAATCTAAAAAAATTCCTGATTCTAAAATCAAATAAATTTCTCCCTCAAATTTTTATGGTGATAATTCGAAACCCCTTGAGTTTCTCTTAATATCACTGATACCCCTAAACTTTGAAAATATCACTTACCTCCCTTACTTTTTTGTTATTTGTAACAAAATTTATAAAACCCCAAACTACCACTTTTGCTCATTTTGCTACATAAAAAATACTCCTAACCACTTTGTTAAAAAAAATCACCATCAAAAAAATAATTTCTAGTCGCACCTATATATCACAAATCTATAATTCATAAAAAAATAAAAGTTTAAAATAAAAAAAAAGATATTTGTAAATATACTAGTACCAATTTAATTTATATTTAAACTCCCATCTATGAGCCAAATTTTTTTGCCTAACATCTTCACAACTTGGATCCGTTCTTTAAATTGTACTAATTCATTATAAAGTCAACTCAAAACAAAGGAAAAAATCTTACATTCATATTCGATATTATCACAAATAAAAATATAATTTAATTTATTACAATTTATAAGTAAAAAAATTGTATGACCATACAAAAAAAAAAAATAAAAGAATGTTGATAAGCGAGTAAAAAAGAAGAAAGTGACTTTTGATTCTTTATCTTTCATTTTTTGGCATCCATTTATTTGATATGTAAATCATATACCAAGTGAAGGTTAATGTAGTCAATTTATAATTACCAAGGGAGGTGAGTGATATTTTTAAAACCATAGGGATGCCAGGTGACATTACGAGAAACCTCAGGGGAGGTTTCTGATATTATCCCTTAATGTTATCCCTCATGCAACTGGTTTGTCAATGGTAATTTTGTAGCCCAAATGACATCGATTTGATCTAAGATAGAAATGAAATTTCAAGTACCAGAAACAAAGGGATACAACAAACTGAATTGAATATGGAAGAGAAGGGTTCATTGTATTTCCCATGCTATATGCTTGTTGACAAATTATTATAAGGACATTTTCGATTCAATGTAGAGTTCAGAGTGAAATCTATTTTGGTGTATATTCCCAACTAATGGTGCCCTTACTACACAAAGAAAAGATGAGCTGCTTTGAATCTCATTATCAAAGAGTCGAAACAAAGAGTTTTGTATGTAACCTTATGCGTTGGACCCCTTGCCCAAGTCAATGCGAGCTTAAGCGATGCGATGACAACAACCAACTTTGTTGTGAATTGTGACTTGGATCCCAATACAACAGGTAGGGATACATCCCTTGATTATTTAGTCATTCTTTTACGGTATACAAATTCTATTCAGAATATGTGCATTTTAGTAATCTATTCTATTCACCATCTTATAGAATCAAACTCTAAAGATAAGCTTCTTATGGCTAATCTACAGATTTCTTACCAGCACATCTTGATACATGCATTAACAGGATGCATATGCTCCAACAAAAAGGCAACTAAATTTACATGTAAAGATGCCGACAAGGCTATAGTATATGTTTATATACAACCATTGCACCTTGCATGTTAAGCTATTATTACAAGGATTAAAGTGGGGAAATGAGGTTTTCAAGATCGCTTTAAGTACTTCAATGGCGGTAAGATGATGTAGTATCTCTGAAATACATAACCAATCAATAGCTAAAGGATGTTTTCTAAATGTTTATTATGATATGCATGTCAATATAAATACACTAGCTCATCAATTTTGCTTCTTTGGAGATGAACATTTTGTAAAACTGTTAAAACAAAGCTTATAATCCTTAGGTCCCAGTGATGAGAAAAGTGACTAAATGTGACAGGCAAAACCTAAATGACTCTAAATGTGACAGTCAAAACCTAACCAATAGAACAACAAATGCAGAGATGGGTCCTGAAGTAGTCTTTTGTGCTTTCGCACCAAGATATACATCAATGTATCTAGTCTAATAGCTATATAGAAACATCAATCATGGCATTGGCCATCACTCTTTAAGACTAAACATCCATTTATCCCCTTCTCAACCTCCCACCCAACCCCAGACAAAGGTTTTTTTAAGAAAAAATGCCATATAGGCACCTTTCTTAAGCATGACAATTTGTTGTTTGCATTGTTACGTAATCGAATGGAATATGACCTTACTAGTTGAAGTTTTGAATTTTGTAGCAGATTCTGCTTATTTTGTTGTATTTATGACCAATTGTAAAACTTGGTCGAGCCAAAGCAAGCGTTATTTAGACACGCCTAACTGGCTTCACCAAAAAAGAAAAAAAAATTCCTTTCCTTCAATACCAATTCTCACTCATGAGTTATTTCAAAAAAAAAAAGGCCAAGAACCTATTCTTATTTATTATTCCAAAAGTAAACCCCACTTTTCGTTTTCTTCCTTTCTTTCTTTCTTTATTTCTTTCTTTCTTTCATTCTTTCTTCCTTCATTTCTTTTTCTCCAAAGCCCCGCAACCTGTTCTTATTTATTATTGCATAGGTTCGACACCTATCAATTTTTCTAAAATCTCATAATCTAGAAACTTAAGAAACTATAGTATTTCAAATGTCAAATGTTGGCTGGTCAAAAAATAGCAAAGTACAAGATGTTTACTACTTGTGATTAGTTTGACCATTAAAATTAGGGATACATCGAACCTCCCACGAGGTTTCTGTAATGTCACCCGGCATCCCTATGGTTTTAAAAATATCACTCACCTCGCTTGTAATTATAAATTGACTACATTAACCTTCACTTGGTATATGATTTACATATCAAATAAATGGATGCCAAAAAAATGAAAGAAAAAAGAATCAAAGTCACTTTCTTCTTTTCTACGCTTATCCAACATTCTTTTTTTATTCTTTTTTTTTGTATGGTTGTACAATTTTACTTATAAATTGTAATAAATTAAATTATATTTTTTATTTGATAATATCGAATATGAATGTAAGATTTTTTCGTTTGTTTTGAGTTGACTTTATAAATGAATTAGTACAATTTAAAGACTTGATCACAAGTTGTGAAGATGTTAGCAAAAAAAAAATTGGCTCATAATGAATCAGTTTTAAATATATAAATTAAATTGGTACTAGTATATTTCTTTCCAAATATCTTTTTTTTATTTTAAACTTTTATTTTAGAATTATAGATTTGTGATATAGGTGAACAGTAGAAATTATTTTTTTTAGGTGGTGATTTTTTTTTTAACAAAGTGGTTAGGAGTATTTTTATGCAGCAAAATGAGCAAAAGGGTAGTTTGGTTTTATAAATTTTGTTACAAATAACAAAAGTAAGGGAGGTAAGTGATATTTTCAAAAGTTTAGGGGTATCAGGTGATATTAAGAGAAACCTCAGGGGGGGTTTCTAATATTATCCCTAACATTAATTACTTTGTCTGTATTTTCAAATTATATAATACTTTGTCTGTATCAGAACTAAATATTTTGCATGCAACATTTAAACACATTTGGGTTGTTAAATTTTTTCATATTAATAGATATTTTATCATTTAAATCTGAATTAGTAGTATGACATATTATTTTTCCCGTTCAAGTGTTGAAAAATTCGTAGACATCTTATACATTGTTTAAGTCAATTGTCTAAACTATATAATAGAAAAATTAGGGTTTCAAGGTCTGAAATCCGCGGCAAAATTCAATTACTGGTTTACTGAATCACCTATTACACGTTTGAAACATAATATGTATTGTTATTGTCAATTAGGTTCATGTAAACCATAAACCTCGTAATCAATTGATTCACGTTATTTGTAAGCTATTTTTTGGTTATTTTTGTAGACGGTAGGGTTGAAAGTACATTAACTCACACCTTCGGTTTAATATTGCATACGGAATTCCTATTTATGTTAGCGCCATGATAGCAGTGAACAATGATATTTGTAAAAAATTTAGAATTTTTTGGCAGCTTCATTTTAATAGTACTATCAGTCATCCATAATTTTAGCTAATTCGCTAATAATTTTTACTGCATGTGTGGTTAGGTTGTAGAAATTTGGCCCCAGTCGAGACCACCCAATCAAAGTACAAGTAGTATCTTAAACTGCAGAATAGCACCTTGAGATGTAAACAAATGAAAAATATATATAGCACCAACTTCGACGTAACGGGAAAAAACTACTCAATCAATACAGGGTCAATATCCTCCAAGATGTCCACCAATACCACACTCTCTACGTCTACGCGTCCTAGCTCCTCTACGTGGCGGATTTTGCACAACCGAGTCGCTTTGGCGGTTGCCCGCATGTTCTACGCCTCATTGGCGATCATGCAAATCCTCGCTACCAGGTCTCCAATTGTTCAGGACCGCCATGCGGATGACTGAAGGTTCCATGTTCTAGGTCCGCCATAGGTGTAAGCTCTTGCAACGCCACCGGGTGACTTAGATGTTGTACCCGATGCATGATCTCGCGATCAGTGTGAGCATAGGCGATCCACCACAATAGTGACGGACGCCATGGCCGGAAGCGGGCTCACAATGCTGGATGTGCTCCGGACTCGCACCTACGACGCCTACCACCCCATGCTGGCCTCCACCTACATTCCTAGGAGAGCCGCGATGACGCTGGTCAACATGGTGCGGTGCCACGTGGTATAGGTGGCGGCGAACATCAAGGCCGCCCCGCCCCAACATGCTATAAACTATCAGCTACAAACTCGATGGTAGCGGAGATGATGCACGCCCGCTCTCGCCGTGCCGCCTCGAGAATCTAGCCATGTAATGAATGCTACATAGCATCCATCCTTGTTGTTGAGAAAGGGGCACATTAAGAAGTTCGCGTAAGCAATACGAAAATTTAGGGGATTTAACATCGAAGATCATGTAAGTCATACATGTATTTGTGTGTATTGTTACTACGTTGTGAATCTTACAAGATACGCTACTCTAGCACTATCGCCCTGAAACCCTTCGGGAATAGGAGGATGTCGGCTCAGATTTGATACGTAGATAACTGTCCGCTGACGATACCGCCGAAAATAGTCATCCGATGCATAAGTAGTATCATCAACTGCAGTACTATCTGCCACCATCCATGCATGTGTCCGACGGTTCCACGCGATCAATGTAATGCTGCATGCCATGCTCAACTCGATTCTTCTTCCCACCGGCTAAATTTATGTAGCGCGGCAGATATTCTCGGCGCCAGAGTCTCGGCATCGAAGCCGCCGCAAACCGAACCGCGATAACCTCTCAACGGTGAGATATCGGGCCAACCTCCCAACAAATGATGAACGGATGGGGATCCCCAAATGTCGCCTTGCAGACAAGATGCAGGAGGATACAAGAATGTCCTCCAATACGGAGCCAAACAACCGGAAAACGAATACAAAGACTATGCTCATCACAAGCAATGTAAAAATTTTACAAAACCACGGCAACAACGGATAGAGTAGACAAACGATTCCTGGACATATGACCGGCGATTACTATGTATTTCACTATCTTTTATCAGAATCAACGTTCGTCGACAAACTTCGATCATGCGAATAACACGAAAGAATAATCTATACAACATTACATGCTATTCATGGGTATTGCTAAGAGTACCTCAGAAGGACGTAAGCCAATCAACTAGTCTCTAAGAGCTGGCAAGACATGGCGCACAACTCTGTGTAGGTCGAGACCAACATCCCACCTGTACAATTTACGAAAAAATAAATAGTGTTAGTAGCTCATTTGGCGATGGGTTAGTTTAAAAGTTTAATTGCATGTAATGTCAGATTAGTACTCGACCTAACTCCATAAGGCTCGGGATAGTGCTCTAAGTGGCCGACACGACGGACGCACGCTTCTGGTGATCCGTTCCACCTATATATCCAGATTTTTTGAAAAAAGGGGTTTTATTGCAAAAATATGTTAAAACTTTCTAACTGGGACGACAATGATCGAAAACGCATACCTTAGGTGGCGGTCTGCACATATCAGAATCGCGAAGAGTTGGCGTGCATGAGATCGGCGGGAATGCCGTGATCGCACTCCCCAACCGTATTCAAGCGTCTCTAAATTCGGAGTGGAAGCCATTGTCGGGGAAAGTTTATTCCTGACTTATCCGAGAATAAATACGCCTAAAAGCAACAAAATGTGGCCACACGCGTTCGCTGAATGTCATCCCAGAGTAGCTGCTCTAAGTCAAGGTCCAAACTTCGCATGAGACAAACAACTAACTCTCGCGGCCCCATCAAAGTCAGGGCTTGACTGGGAAAATTCTAAGCTCGCCAGACAAATGCCTCTCCACTCCTCAACATTGTGCCATCTACACCAGACCGGTCCGCTAACGCTATGAATCCATATGACCTCAACACATCCTCAGAACGCTACCGTGGGCCTCTCCGGCGGGAGATGAATGTAATGCGGTCTCCGCCATCTCTCCACTAAACCGGTGATCAAAGCATGATCCGCGTTTGATAGCCGCGTAGTAATACCGAAACCAGCTACGCTGGATGTAAGAGCACCCGCCGTGTATCTGGTCCCATAACCTGCATTTTATCGCGACCGGCACAACGCTGATCGCCTGTATATAGTCAGAAAATGGAACGGCCCCGCCAGGCCCCTCCGCAATAATACTAATATCAGGCCGGGGTGAATACAACATCAGCGGGTGCCGATCGGCCATGTTCGCTCTCCTCCCATTTAAAAAATTAAACTAACTGTAAGTTAACAAATTCTGTTTAACTTTACACTTTTAACAAACATAGAATCCGGCCAAACATAATCTTCCAGACATTAAACCCCTCGTAACAAATACAATCACTATTAGTACCCTTAACACCTCCCAACTCTATGTCCCCTCTTGCTTCCTTTTACGGGGTGGCTAACAACTCTATTGCAAGTTAGTAGGCTCTTTTCAATGAACGGAGCGCATACAGGTATAAAGACACGTAGAAATGGAACAAAGTAATCCAATTAAAAACGCCAAAGATCCATGCTGTCATAACATATGTCGCCAATGTAGGATGTCCTTCCGTGGAAGTACATTTGTGTTTTGGCGGAATCTCCCTAATATTAAGAAAACTCCCGCCAACAAACATATTTCCATACACAAATATAAAGTAACACAATAAGCAACATTTAACCTGGTCCTAAAGTTACATCAACGAATACATCAAACATATGAATTACAAGACTTGCAAATAAAAAACATAAAATGAACGACCGTACCAGACAAAGTACATCATGATGTATGACTACTTTAAAACCCATACAACTATTCACTACCAAAATTTGGATAATTCCTCCCTATGACCCCCTTTCATGACAAAGCATACACCTCTCTCTGCTCCTCATGGGTCTCTCTCTCGATCCATTTCATTCTAATTCTTCTTGTTCAACCCCTTCCTCGCCTTTCCTGCAATGAATCGCAGCTATCACTCCTATAGCTCCTACCCTGATCCTCCCACTATCCCGGATGTGGTTGAAAATTCCTGCTTACCGGCTTGGAACACCGAAGTTTTGGTGAATAGTCGGATCCACATGCATGTTCTGGATATCCCTAGTATCTAAACAGCATGACGTGAGAGAACTAAGCCTATACATCTCATGTAACTTTCCTCGCATAAGCATTCTTTTCTCCAAGTACTTGACATTTGCGGTATTTCCCTGCCATCCATGCTGAAATCCACAACCTTGTAAAACCGGCCGCGTGCATGATACTCCACAACTGCATTCCCGCTTTCTTTTAGCACAGAAAACGTCATTATAGCAATGACGTAACTGAACGAAGTACATCCCTTCTCTTCTAAATAGTCTGACCGTCTCGCAATGTCGATCGACGCAGTTCGAATCGGCAGATGTCGTGTTCTCGAGGACATTAGTATAACTTCCCTCGGACATGTTGGTAGTAAGAATACCCCAATGGCGACTCCACGTTAAGTGCGGCACCATTTTTCTTCTTCAATTTACGAGTAACACGCCCACGATCCGAAAGCCATTTTGCATCTCACGCTTCAATCCTCCACTCGAATTCGTGGAGTTTTCCCCTCGACGCCATAACCGCTGTTGTAATTTTTATGGCGTGTCGAGATTACTGGTTACATGTCGGCGCGTAACTGCCAATCGCTCCGTCCGCCAATAGTCACGTATCGACATTGTTCGACGAGACTCTCACGCCGGCTTGATGTCGCCATACTAGAAAACCGGTCTTTACATAGCGATACAGAATCGTACAGTGAATCGTCACCCCAACTCTACCTGTCTCCGCTGACTACAAAGCATGTGGGCAAGAGGCAAACCGGGATTGTTTGCATCTGCGCCACCGCACCGCCAGCTTCACTTTGTACTCACCACGCATGAGTGCCGCCAACAAACTACCGTTCCGCATACGTCGAGCTACCGTAAAGTCCAAAGGCCCGTAACACTTACTCCAATGTCTTCACCCGCCACCACTTTCCGGTGCACCCACGTATCAATTGACCTCGATTTAATCGGCATTAAAAGGTATGCATGTATTTGTAAGTTCGCAAAATGTATCCCAACTTCCGAATACAATATCAATAGCTTCCTCACACTGTATTCACGCTTTGTAATGGATGTCAACCTTCAAATGTTTTATAGTCATATGATATTTTAACCTTGAAACCAAGATCGCCTTCGCCCCGGTCAATGCGGACTCGCAATCATGCATATGCGCTTGTTATTATTGTCGGACAATGAATCAAGGCAAGTGTGATCCTAGTCCACCTAGTAATCACAGAAGTCCAGGAGTCTTCTTCCTCCAAGTGTTCGCTGGACTGGGCCGCGACTTGATACCCTACCATGCACTACTTACTTGTATCTTGCCACCTGCGGTCCTCTTACTCTTCGCTACAACCTCAACTCTATTTTAGTTTCGATGGACCATAACTGATAGGCCTTCTCACGAAGCTGCTGCTTGTTTTCAAAAAAACGCATGTAAAATATTCCTATTCTCCTCACGTAGGAATACTCGTAATCATCACTGCATCACCTGGCGTCATCGGGCGGTTTTGAAATTTTAGGCCCTGCGGAACATAAAACTGCCCACAAGCAAGAGCCCTTCCTAGGCCGCCCACCAAACCCGCCTCCTAGACCTAACCTATCACCTAAATCTTGGGTTTGACTTGCAGTCATATATTGGAAAGGTCCCGCCGGTCTCATAATCCTATTAAGCTGGGACATCCTCGGAGTTCCTCCAACTCCCCACATCAACCTCGAATGGCCTCATTCTCAAGTAGGAATTGTGGTGTCATTCCGTTGTACATACCATCATCATCCCACTAGGGTTACTTGGACCCTGGATGAGAGTGCATCGGGAGATCAGCCGCGAATGGCAAGTGGTGTGGTCACCAAACAGACATCGAAGCCGTCAAGACTCATGGAATGGCTGAATGCGGCAGACGTAGACCGGTTCCTAATACCCCATATCACTAGGCCGCGTTTGTGAAACTAACCTGCTCCCTCAAATATATCTCTCGCTCGAAAGTGGCGGATGATTCGCCTTGGGCACGCAGCGGGAGGACGATGCACCCGTGATTGATCCCGGTCGTATCGGTGCCATTACATCATCGGGCCAATATCAAGGAAGCGAGGAATTCGGGGCCAAATTGCTCCCGCCAATGTAGATTTATTATACCGGAATGTCTCACGCCAATAAATAGTACATATCCTCCAACGCTTCATCATCCGCAATTGGAGAAGTAGTATACACCGCCGCACTCGACGGCCGACGGAGCATTAACTCCAGGTGTCTCCACATCCTCGTCCACCTCATATATTCATAAATTTTTTCACTCAATCATATCATAATTTCCAAACTCTACGCCGCAGCTTTTACCGACGACACAGGTAGGAGGAAGTAACACACCGACTCCCCTCACGGAATCATTTGCCCTCCCTAATAATAGAAAAATACTGTATACGCTTTCAAGTATTACATGTTCCCCGCCTGTAATCCGCGAGCTAACAATGGTAGATCGAAGAAGATGATTATTACATCAATTTATACTAGGCGTAAGACTGAAAGTTAATAATGGTCAAGAAATCTAGAAATTGGTTACGCGAGGAAGGCGTGGTGCCTATTAAGGATTCGGCAAAGCTAAAATCTCAAAGTTGGAATGCTCCAAAATTTGTAGTCTCCCTACAATATGACTAAATCTCCTTGCCAAGAAAACATTTCTACCAATAACAAAAGAGTAATGTGAAATTAAACTAGAAAAAATCATACGGAGGGTAGGCTATGACATGTGTCGAATGAGGATGAACATTAAAGTGTAGTCAATCATTGTATGAATACAAACTTTGCGATGATGAGAACCAACGTGTAAAGACCTCATCATAAACTAATCGAGTTGCATTCACACCAAATGGAGCTGATTTTGCCGATGGTTTTTCAAGGGGTAGTGGGGAAAGCAAAATGAAATGGATAAGTTAATGGAGATGTAGGGAAGAAATCTAATCAAGCCTATGCATCTGAACAAGCAATTGTAACATTCCATTTACTAACATCCCAATCATAAGTTCTAATACAATGAGTTCACATGGCTTGTCTAACCACGGCCCTTCCATTTCCATGTAGTTAGAATATTTTGGGAAGTTCACGAGCTAAATTTCTATCAATTTTAGTGACCTCACCCCTGCAAATATGACTAAAACTCCGCCGCCATGATGTCAATTTTATTACTCACCTAATGCGTGCAGTAATATTCATAGGTATATGACTACAATAGTATTATAGCTTTCTAGATTTGGGTACAAATCTGAATACAAGAAAAATAAAAGTAAGAAGAGAAGATTAAGGTCAAGAAAATCAATTAGGCATGCATCCTACTAACAAACATCACTAACATCCGTCACAATTGTCAATTGTGCAGATCGATTACCACCTAGATAATAATCAGCCTGGTCCCTAGAGCCTCGGAGAATGTACTCGCTACAAAAGCTCTCCAAATGGGAAGTGGAGTCGTTCTGCGAAATCATCAGTAATGGAGTTGTTATTTACTAGTCAATCATCCGTAATGGAGTTGTTATTTTCATTGAAAAGTGCATGACAATTATTCTTTAAGTCAAGAAAATGTACGTTCAATGAAATAGAAAATCTAAGAACTCTACAAATATTATGTCCCGTGAAAGCAGAAAGATGTTACAGGTAACAAGGATAAAGAGGCCGAATATATCATCTCACATTTTGGTAATGTCCTCGTAAAATTACTAAAACCTCAAACAAATTTTTTTCAAGTCTCTACGGTCAAGCACTTTGTAACCCTAAAACTCTCGATGATTGAAATAAACTCACTTTTTCAAACTCTCCGGGAGATGAACACCTTTTATTTTTTAATAACAAATCAAACGCTTTGAATATAACATATAAAAATGAGTCACATCCAAGACGTAAAAAGAATAACATCTAAGAAAACAAGATAAATTTCGTAAACAATGAGAGATCAACGCAATTCGTGACGTAATACACACATCATATATATTAGCCTTGTCATCAACTTTGCTCTGCTACCTTGTGCCCGTAACCAACCCGAAAAAGAAACAAATTTCTCAAAAAATGAGAACCCGCTTGGTCTCTATACCTTACATGGGTATTAGAACTATCAAATGGTTTGTTTGTGTCAAATGATCCAAAGCTGACACGAGAATATGATAGGAACAAGATAAAACTTCGTAATCCAGAATGTGAAAAAAAAGGAAATAGATAATCAGATGCGAAACAGCCGAGTATAACGTCGAGTAATGATGGTGAAATCGCAAGAATGGAGCGTAATGAATAACCGACAACAAAGAAGAAAGTAGAGAGCGAATTAGACTAGAGATTAAGTATGCCACACAAGTATATTTTACACCTCACCAATGAAAAAACTCAATCGGAAGCCAAACAAAACTATCGTTTAGTTGTAAGAAATATCAATGTTCTCTAGCTAAAGGAATGTTGCAACGATGATTGCATGGTGACCTGCCATGCACGGAGCAAAGTGAAAGGTGCCGCTTGGTCCAATGACGCTGCTCGGAAAGCTGCATGGGGAGTAAATGCAACCCTCAGACAGGCGGTTCAAATGTCTACTGGGAACCTAAGGAAGCATCAAGGCTTGAGTGAGTCAAGTAAGAGTTATTCTACCATGTGTCCGGGCATGATCCAAGCTCTAAGTCCTCCAACCCGCGAAGAACGCAAATGTTTTAATGTTCTCAAGAATATATATGTGAAGGCTCGAGTCGCTGAAGCAGTAGCAACCTACACCTCCTACCGATCCATGTCTCCGTTTCATGATCGTGAGACCGTTCTAGATCTCAAGGACCAATCTCATGTATTACCTCATCATGATCCACCACGATCCCGGCCATTAAATTTGTAATTTTGATTATTTTTACATTTTCACTAAAAGGTTCAGCCTAGCTTGTTCACCTTGGTAGTCTTGGCTCAACCCCGGCCTCGTGAGTCGCCATATTAGGTTAATTGTTAAAGAGTATTTGGTACTATTTTCTCATGTACGCTCGCTACCTGCATTATCTCGTAAAATAAGAAACCCCTTTCAGAGTTTTCTCTCTCGCTCTTTCTTGAAGCACTATTGAATATCTTAACATCGTAGGGTATCTTCGTATAGACTTATCAATCTAGGAACGCTTAGGCTAGAAGCTCTACCATATTGCAGATCATGTCATGTGATCAACGGGTTCTGATTCTATAACACGTAACTGGAACGAAGTACATCGA
>VZDL01000031.1:0-100923 GCA_013103745.1 Gardenia jasminoides
AAGGGAAAGCAAAAATGTAAACCAAGATCGCTGACCGCACGAGGCGCACATAAGGTAAAAAATCACCGCGTAGCACTCACGTGACATGAAACTTCATTGGCGATGTACAAAATAAAACAAAATAATTAGTGAAACTGCTCCAATACAAACACTAGAAAGATATGAATAAATTAATTCTGATCAAAACTTTGGTGGTATTTAGAGAGATATGTCGGTTATTAATGAATGTTCCTTCAATGGTAACCATAATCGTTGTAATTACGGATTTTAAAAAAAAAGGTGATAAGTGATTCATTGATATATAAACTTACATATTTCATATTAAAATTTCCACAACTGCCTCGCTACAACAAATTCAACTTTAAATGCATCACTCTCTGGTCAATTGTAACTTGGCCGTATTCAACAAATTTATTGGTGTAACATGTCAAATAGTTGGTGTAACTGCGGTCAAATCTGGTTAATCGTTGTATACTCTATCAATGTATAGGATTGATCATTTGTTAATGCATTAGTGCAACCGACTTGATTGTCGAAAGTACAACACATATCAATTATGGTAAAATAGTTCGGCCAATCGTATTTTTCCCTCGTGAGATTACATTGGTAATAACAAACGACGCGGAGGATAACATAACATACCAACGCGAAGATGCGTCAGCACTACTAAGATTTGTGCACATAGGAAATAGGAAAGATAAATAAAGCATTAAATTTATTCGAATCATCGCTTCACTGATGGATCATCAATTCTCCGGTCGACTCAAGCAATTCACTTATGATATGCTTGGATTGAAGAACACACCAGCCATTGATTGAACAAGATCAGCCCTTCTATTCATCCGCCGAGAGATGCATAAAACGCTGATCATGGAGTGACTAAGAACTGCGATAGCCATTCGATTGTTTTCCTCCCTGATCAGATTCAAGGCCTTCCTTCTCGTTTGATTGCTCGTAGGTGAATAATGAGTGACTCGCGCCATGGGACAGAAGCCCGCCCTTAATTCACGGGCGAAACTCACCTTTCTTCACGGTATGCCCACTCAAGTGCCATGGTGTTCACATTACTAGGACTAAATTCAGCCGATGGAGCTGGCGTCGAGAAGAATTGTGACTCATCTTCTAAGACCCACATCTCAGGCCGAGAACAAAAATATCACGAGGACAATACCTCCCGTCTCAGAATGTGGAAGGTAATTGTTACTCCGCCGCACTCATCATAAATTGTATTCGCTGGTTCGGTGGGCGATGAAAGACAATTTCTTAGCCCCAATTCCGTAGGGACGCACACAAGTGATTTATAGTGCACATATGTTGACCTTTGACTTGCAAACCCCCCTAAACCCCCCCGTGAAGCATGGTATAATGCCGCACGCTTAGCTAATTGTTTAACAATTTCCTTGAGGCCTAGAAAGCGCAAGACTCAAGACCTATTGGCCATTCTATTCACTGAACGTAGTATATTTGAAAATGTTTAACAAATAATGTGCGCAAAGTCCGATGAGTTTGGTCATATCAATAACGTGAGTGGCTATCGCCCTTTAGTTTAGTAGAATTGCCAGCCTAATAACGTGCAAATGGTATAGACCACTTTACCATTCTTTTCTTACTCCATTTGTTTTAATCCCAGAAAAGGAATGAAAGATGTGACCTATCACTGTACTTTCCTGATAACAAGCAATGTATTGGGGTTGTGTCATTGTATCGCAAGATATACCAACGGTCAAAGGCGGAGTAATCGCGGCTTCCGAATATGGGTACAGTCGAAGGTTGACTAGCGGGTAAAGGTGCTTAACTTTCCATTATCGGGTTACATTAAAGGCTGAAAATCATCACCCGTGATGCGTTGTTTAGCCTTTAGGGGACTAACTTTGCATGCAGTTGTCGTTTAGGTATGCAAGGTACAGCGAATTGCTGCTCCGTTACGCATAAAGGTGATAAGTTACACATGCTTGTCGGTTGTAGCACAAAAAACAAAAAAGCTGAGCGAGCAAACATTAAAACCAAATAGACAATCCGTGGATCATACATGGTAGTGAAATGAAATAAATTACTCACTAATGGCACCTATGAGCGAAGATTTTACGTTTATTGCGGTGTGCTTTCAATTCAATTACAACGTCATTCGAGGAAAAGGCTGCCAACTTACGGTCCTATATCACATCTCCTTGGCACATGCACTCGGTTGTATCCATTCATAGCATTACAATGAAAACCTTGTAATGAAGATTTTAATAAACATATTACCTATTAGTGATTACGTGTACCTGCGACAGTTATTACAAAAACACTTGTGTGGGTAGTGATAAGAGATGATAAATTGATGGATGAAATGATTATGGTTTAATCGGGGTAAGTAACAATTTCAACCAGAATACAATTTACAATTTACAATTTACAAATTACATTCTTCAATTGTTGTAATTTGGTATTTGGATCCTCTTGTACATTGTACATTCGGTGTTCCTCATCGCAAAATTAAGTAGTCTCCATTTGAAACGGATTCATTAGCGGTTCAACATATTGGTCATTTTCACTTGTTTGAAATCGAAGAATGGGGCATAAACAAACCAATGTAAAGTGAGAGAAAAATGAGGTGAACCATTTCAATATGATGAAGAATTAAAAAATAAAATAAAAGCATTAATGATTCAAAATGTACAGAAGCAACTGACTCGGATGATTATAATGATGACTTAGAATATAGTACTGAAGAATGTTAGTGTAAAAAAAAATAATTTTTATGTAATTACCAAAAGAGAAGATAATGAATTCTTTTTGGAGTTAATAGAAAAAATTGAAGATCCAGAAGTAAAAAGAGATTATTTACAAAAACTAAAAGAATTAACTATAAAAGAATAAAGTTACATAAGATATCTGAACCCTTTAGCATATCAAAATTATTAGATACATACCCCTCACAAGTCATAAATAAAAAAGATAACACTCAATCAATTCAAACGGAAATAAAAGATGTAAAAGCACAAATAAAATTACTACAACATGAAGTATTAGAATTACAAACAAAATATTTAAGCATACAAATTAAATTAATATTATTAAATAGTCAAATGGCTTCCACTTCTAAGACATGTATCGAAGATGAAAAACTAAAAGAAAATTTAGAAATAATACAATAAGGAGAACAAAAACAAAGCTATATCAACGTAATATACCAGATAACTTATCAAAAAGTGGTATGGATTAGTAACTATACAAGTTGATGACCTTCAAGAAACAGTAATTACACTGTTCGATAGTGGTGCAGACCAAAATTGTATTGAAAATGGAATAGTACCGTTAAAATACTTAAAAAGAACAAATGAAGATTTAGTAGCTGCAAACGGTGAACCAATGATGGCAAAATGTAAAGTAACTCAAGCCATAATATGTAATAATAAATATTGTGTAAAACATGCATTTGAAGTGGTCGATAATATTAGTAATGTCATGACATTTGCATTGAAGAATAATCACAAGAAGTGAAGATTAAAAAATAAAATTCAACAAATAGAAGATTTGATTAAAAAAGAAGTATGTGCTGACATTCCTAATGCATTTCGGAACTGAAACATACCATATTGTAGAATCACCTTATGAAAAAGGATATTCATGTAATGATAGCCCCACAAACGCTAGACGACTTCAAATGAATAAAGAATATTTACACTTTTGTGAACAAGAAATTCAAAGTCAACTAGAAAAGAAATTAATAACCCCTTCAAAGTCACCATGGAGTTGTACTGCATTTTATGTAACGAATCACGTTGAAAAAGAAAGAGGTGTTCCAAGATTAGTAATCACTTACAAACCATTAAATAAAATGTTGCAATGGATCCGATATCCTATTCCACTTGGCCACGTTTCCTGATTTTGTAATTATAGTTATGTATCAATCGGTGTAAGTATTAAAGTTTTGTGTTTTTGTATATTTGTATGAATATAGTCGTGTTTTTTCAAATGCTTCTAAAATAGTACTTATTAATTAATGATTAGTGGTATGTGACTTAATCACTTATGCGTATATTTATTCTTATTTCTTACAGTATTTAAGTGCTTAATTTCCACTAAAATATATTATGAACTTCCTTTAAATTAAATGATTCTGTACTTTTAAAGTTTTCTTCTCTAATAACAAAATCTTTTAATTTTAATAAATATTATCTTTTCACACCATTATCATTTACTTTTGTGTATTAATTCTACAGAGAATTGCTTATCATCCCTTGAAATAACATTGATGCTTGAAAAACCACAGCCACATATTCATATACATTCACAACTATTAGGTGGAGATTCATTATTTGATGCTTCTTGTATTTCGTATATTTCATTTTTTTAATAATTCTGTTTTATAATTATTATCTAAAATATTTTTAAGCATAGATGGAGCTTCTATTCTTTCATATACGTCATGTTGGCAAAATGATCAAAATTCTGTTCTTACTTCAGCCCATTGTTTTTTAATCTTTGATTTTAATTTAAGGTCGGTACACAAACTTATTAATATAATTTACTAGATCTCCATAACTGAGGTTTTAATTAGGAATTTCACCATTATAAATACTTCTAAGTTTTTATCTTACTTTTTTACGCAACTAATGTTTGAATTCATGGAAAAAGTATTTCTGTGCATGTAAAATGATGCAATACTGGGCAAGATAAATTAATTAAAGTTTCAAATTCCCTTGATCCTGTAATTTAGTTGGGTCTCCCTGCAAATGTTTACACATTGCAAATATTAAAGCTGGAACTAAATCAAATTCTCTGGTGGTAATAGTCCTTGCGAATCAGAAAGGCGGCTTGCATTCGTATTTTGATTATCATGAATAATAATAACTTTGATGTAAATGAGTGACTCATTCACAAATGAATGTAAGACTACATAACAAGGGATGAAGTGCATAATCAGCCGGAAAATCGAGAATGAGTGAATGATCTTAAGCCTGATTAAGTAATACGCAGTCGTTTGACTTCAAGTATTTTTGTCCAATCTATATGTCCAGCTCAAAAGACCTGAGAGATATAATTCTAATATTTTGCAAACATGCCCCTGTACGTAAACCTTCGGATTTCCCGACGAATTTGTCCATATAAATGTCTTAAAACGAACCTACTCCATTAATATTCTTCATCTTCCCTAAACCCTAGTCTGAATAACCTGAATCTCACAATTCAACCGGAAAATATCCAGTTCAGCCAACATACTAAGAATGTCGGAAGAATCCAGGAGAATGTCGTTGGGATCTTCAAGCTACAGAACATGTAATTGCTCCAAGTGTTATCTCCCAAACCAGATCGAAGAATCACCCCCAAAAACTTGTAGATGTGGAGAAATAGCACCACTGTATACATCTTGGACGATGGAAAATCCTGGAAGAAGATTTTATGGCTGCTCTAACTACAAGGTATGATTTTTGAGTTGTGAATGTACAATGAAATTATGACATTAACTTATTTGATTATTATTAGACATATGCTTCTCCGATTTGTTTTGTCCAGAACCGGAATTACTGTGGTCACTTTTCGTGGGTAGATCCGGAAGTTTGTGACAAGGCAAGGGAGATAAATAATGTGTTGCAGGCCAGAATATTGAAGAAGAAGGGGAAAATTTTACACACCCGAAAAGATCATGAACAGTTGCAAAATGAACATGACAGATTGCGCGCAAGATGCGAAGCATTACAAACGGAGAATTGTGCTTTGCAAGCCGAAAAGGAAAACTTGGAGCAGCAATTGAGGTCTGTGAAGTCTGCTCAAACGTTTTCAAGGGGAACAACAGTAGCTCTTGTGGTCCTGATTAGTGTTATATATGTTTTATGCACTTTTAGAGGAAACGACAAGAAAAGGATGTTGTATCTACGGTGAAGTTAATGTAATGAGAGTGTCTTCTAAACCCGGGTGTAATCAAGTTAAAGTATATAGCCGTAACTATCTAAACTTTTTGTGTAACTATACAGGCGACGTACGTAACCTAATATTGTACATTGAGAACAAATGTATGTAGACATTAAGCGTGAGCGCAACAAATGTATATATATATATGTATATTGGTAACGTAATAAAATTAAATTGTGACGTCAATTTCTAAAAGGCCATTACAGTACGGCAATACGTTTCTATTACTTGTGTAGATTAACTCAAATGGAGACATATAAGATTATTCCAATTAACCCTGTTCTCCCTATTCGCGGTAATGAGTGTACATTGGTGTAACGTGGGATGTAATTGGTATCACATTGTACATTCCTTGATGTACTTTTGGGTCTCAAGTAATCTGTGTACATTGGTGTAACGTGGGATGTAATTGGTATCACATTGTACATTCCTTGATGTACTTTTGGGTCTCAAGATGTCGTTTGACAGTTTCGAATTAAGGCGAGGCGCAAATTCAATTATTGTAAGAATCGGTCACACCAGGTACATAGTCGAATTTACCCGCGCTGAATGGAAAATTGAAAAATGTGCTCACCACACGCATATCTTGTTGAAAAGTGAAAACTAATTACAAAACTAAATCAATGTCATCTGCTCCTACATGCGGAGTCATACAATAAATAAAGCGAAGCATGCATTTCGATTGCTATTTCGAAAAGAGACGTGCGACAAAACCATGACACTATGGGACATGGCTATTAAGAGATAACTCTCGCCAGTTACACTAAGAAACTGAAAAATTACATGAATTCACTTGCATATTACATCCACTAACTGATCACTGGGAAAAGGAAAAACTTCTTTTACCGTCAAACATTTTGCCTTTTAAGTAGGTAAATCCTCATCAGACATGTAGTCAGATGAAGCATAAGTTGTGTTATAGGCGGCCCGACCACTGAATTGAACACCACGGATCCCGACGTCTCTCTCAAATTGCATACAAACTTGTAGCATTCCATAGCCAAACTTCGGAAGCCATGCGGTTATTTTCAGCCCTTATACGGTCAATAGCTTGTTCGAGTTGCAACAATGAAGTGCGCGGCATATCCCTAGCATAACTGCGTGGACGCCGGATGTGTAGATCCTCCAATTCCGCCTCATAGAAATCAGCCTCTTCTAAGCGCATATTGAACTCCGCAAGGAGTTCATTTCGGTACTCAAGTCGGTCTGCATTGATGATGGAGTCGTAGGACTTAGGTGGGTTGCTAAGGAACCACCTGGTCCTTGGTTTCGTGTATTGCAACCCACGACAGTCCCAGTGATCGCGAATTCCCGGCATGCTCAATGACCTGCAAAACAAAACTTTTGCTCTTTAACCCACAATGTTTCATTATGCACAGTTTGACAACTCAAATACTAAATCAGTACGGTTAGAAAAATCATGGCTGCCAAAATCTTAATTAAGAGACAATAGTCTATGAAAACAGCAAATGGTTGGGGAGTGTGGAGAACATCGCAACACCATAGTGTACGAACCTGTCTTTTGCAATGGAGCACCTAGCTGAATTTTATGTATTTGTAATTACGGAACAGAAGGAGGTTTATATAGGAGTTGTAGTAGAAGTTATAAGTGTCCTGCTTAAATGTTAAATGTGTTTTGTCTGGATGTGGGGAATGATCCTGCCCACCAGTATTCCTCCGAGGTTTCGTATACTTCATGTGTAGTCACTTCATTTGCAAGTCCTAGGTTTCGAAGATTGAGGGTGTGCCTGATTTGACATCATAAGCTGAATGCTTCTAAAGCTGACAGAGGTGACAGCGACATGACGGGATCATCTGGTCTTCTAGGAGCAAACAAAACTTGTATGTAAAATTCGTTCAACAAATTTGTTACAAAACATAAGTAAAAATGAATTATTACACCAACAAACAAATCCCCAACCATTTGTGTTTTTTATTGTAAATAGTGGTTAGTGATATGTCAATTAATCACGTACAACAAACAAATTAAGAAAACGTGTGCATAGTGCATTAAACTCATATTTGTCCTCATTTCTTACATAATGTAAATGCGTAAGATTCTAGAATGACCCGACTGCTTTTAATGGTGGAAACAAATGTACCAATATGTTGCGCCTCATCATGTAATTCTACTTATATGTAAAGTGATAAATGTTATAAATACTTACTAGTATACATTTGTGTTAGTATAACCATATCGCAAATGGTAAAGCAGTATATTGCAAATAATGAAAGGTTATGTGTCACTCAATCACTAACAGTAAACGAATTGTGTAATGAGCAATGCTTTAATTATTACCTATTAGCAATAGCCTTATAGCATTTATGTATACAGTATATTCACATTATATATTGTATGCCTATCAAATATATAATTTTGTAAACTAATTTGGTAAGTCGAATTACCAAGTTGAATTCTAAAACGGTACAGAAAAGTATTATTACCGAGTTGGCATGACGCAGTTAGTGTATTCAAATTGTATATACTTTGTTTATTGTAATTTGGTTTGTATCGTAGTTTCGCATTGAAAGCAATTTACAATTCATAGTTTACAATTTGCATTCTTTAGTAGTTTAATTTTTGTGTTTGGGGAGGGGGGCAAAGGGTGACTACCCGTCTACTTCAGGAGGCATTAGGCGTATGCGCAACAAATGTATATATTAGAAACATGAAAGGTTCAAGTATGATATCAATTGAATTAGAGCCTTACAGTAAGTAAATACGTTTATATTAATTATATAATAAATTTAACTCAAGTCTCATATTATAAGACTATTCCAATTCCCTATTCATCCTATACGTCAACAAAATATTTTCTAATCAAAATATGAATTAAAACCATCAAACTATAACTTTTGAAAAGATAAGATTTGACTAAATTACTAAAGATTTTAACATAGTGCGTTCGACATCAACAAATGACTATGGACTCTTTTATTCTTATACATTTCTCTTTCATTCTAAAAGCATCTATTTTTAACAATAATAATTTTGCGCTTTCTTAAAGTCATGGTTATTACAACTGGTTGTTGTAATCTGTGTAACAAACTTAATACACATAAGAGTAAGAGGTAAAGTGTACCAATTACTAAATAGTTTTAGACTTTTAGTAGGGAGTTTTCCATTTATAATTATCATTATTATGTACGTTAGTCATATCGAACGTTTTCAAGTTTTAATTAGCAGCACGATTAACAAATTCCCTAAGTCTAACTAAAAGAATGACATTAATATTGCTATGACAAAAAATAAGATGATACGTGCTTTACAACTTAAACCACGATTCATCACAGTATTAATATACTAATAGTAGAAAATAGACAATACATAACTTCGTGTTTATCTAGTCGAAATTGTTCCCCACTAGGGGTAAGCATTCGGTGCAAAATCATAATATCAGTCAGAGCTATTCTGTAATTCGATTTTGTTCATCCAAAATTCGAAATTGTTTCCAACTTCAAATTGAATTTCATAAATCGAAAATAGTTACCAATTTGAATTGGAAAACGGCACATTATCGAATTGAGACTTTTGTTAGTTTGTTTACTTGTTTATATTTTGTTTGTTATATTTTGTCCTTTAGTCAAAATTGATTAGTTAAACAACATCACAATTTACATTATTTCATACGCATTTTGCAATTTACGACTCCAAATATTTGTATACCTCATTGTGTTTCTACGTACTAAAATTTTGTATTCTTGATTTGAACCCCAAAATCATTCACATATTAACTCAAAGTCATTTGATCCCCTAAACATACATAGTTATGTACTAAAAAAATTAATTCGAAGTCATTTGATCCCCAACATATACATAGTTATGTGCTACACTCCTGGTTAGTGATAAGTGATATTAGATGCAATTTATAATCTGCAAACACGTATAACTTACAATGAAACGGTGATTAGTGCCATGCCACGTAATCACCTGTTGTTTATAACTGAACCCAATCGTATTGTAATGCACAATGCATTACAATTACTGTCATTAATTCTTTGTTTTTGCATAAATTAATGGCTTTATTTGCAAATGATTTGATTTCTTTCAAAATTGAAAACTGATGTGCTAATGTGTTATGTGTCGTCCTTTTTATTATCGTTTTGCTCCTTTGTTCGGCCACAGCCCTTTACACACTAACTAGTCCAGTCTACGCATTGAGGCCCCAATCACCACCATTAGCAAACAGCTTCCGAATGCTACTGCGGGGGTTGATTTAGTGTGTGCAGTCCTGGGTCAAGATTCATACTAAACCGTGCTAGCCCATCTACAGAAAGGTTTTCTTCCCTCCATGTGTGGTTTATTGGACACCGGCCCACTCTTTACAGAACCAGTTGCAGATGCCAGCACCAAATTATGGTTCAATGACTCCTATCTTCTAATTCTAGTTATGTATAAAAAGGTATGAATTATATTTATGTATTATTGTATATTTCGACAACTATAGTCATATTACGAATTTTAAAATAGTATATCATGTATATTATTTAGTGATATGTTCCATAGCACTAAATTTTACTTGGATGGGCAGTAAACTTGTATTTTTTTTTTTCCATTGAGGATGCAAAATGTGACCACCCCTCAACGTCCAGGGTGCAGACAGTGTAATGTAGTACTGTACATTTGTACGTCAGTGGTGTAACTAATACTACTGTATGTGTAACATTAAACAGGATGATGATATATTATCATCTTCTTAAATGTGACTTCTTGTTGTGATTGGCTGTGTATAATACCTTCAAATGGTTTAATCTCATATCTAGAATACTAAGTCTTGTACGCATTTATAACGGACGTATAGTTTTACATTGCTCTAAACATTTCTGTCCTACAAACTAAATAATACAAAACCACTACAACATGAAACATATCACCAGGTGTTCAAAGCAATTCTTTGTTTTCTCTCACAATGAAGAATATCACTTTTCTCCTAAAAATTAAAAAGTACAACAATGGCGTACACTGAAACATAGTCATCCTTATTACATCTTAACTGAAGTTGGTGCGATTTTGCACGTCACCTAAACAAAAAGTTTGATAGTGTAGTGAAGTGCAAGAACATCATAGCCTCGAAGTTCATTATCATGTGAGTCGAATGCTCCTGATGCATATACCACTTATTATGTTGGCCAATCAACAGTAATCTGGCAGAAAACATGCTTAGGAAGTGTGGATTGCTGCGTTCCCATCAGCCAAGTCCTCAACCTGTGAGCGACATTTACATCCAAGTAGACAATTCGTTGATAATGCCACCAAGCATTAATCTCTAATGTCAAATACATGGTCATCTACCTGATTTGCATTTGCAAATTCATTCCTAGCCAGCCAGTCTCCTTGGTTTACACTACAACTCTGGCACATTTGCATAAATATTAGCATAGACGACAAAAAGTAATTTTTTATAGTTCATATGCATTATCATTACATAACAATAATTATTATCATCTACTGTGGCTACATTGAATAGCAGACATGCCTGTAATAGCTGAGTAAAGGAGGTCCCTGGGTTAATTGGTTGCCTTGTCGGAACCGCATATAACCTATGCATTCTGCTTTCATCTCCCTATACATGATTAGGGAATAGGTTAAACATTTACATTTGATAATACAAACTTACATCTTTTCTAATTTGGAAACTGCATAGTGCAACAGGTTTTTAAACTATCAAAACGGTTACACTTGGAAACATGAATGTTACACGAAATTGCAAACTCGTTACACCACCAAACTACATTTTCTAACTGCAATATGACTATCCTATCACTTCCATCAGGGAACTTGAACCACATACTTTTACATTCACATATATGAGATATGGGATTCAACAGTGAGAGGTCGAATTTCAATAATCTGGAATAAACTCAATGATTCACTTCCCATATTTTAGTTAATATAGTTACCATGCATCTAACCTGTTGCATCCCTTCACTGCTGTATAAACCAACTGTGAGAGGGGTGTTAACAGAAATGGATCCATGAGAAGAGAGCCAACTCGTGCTGCTTTCCATTCCAGGAGTTCTCCCTGTCGTTCCCGCATTTGTGGACTACTCCATACAACAATAAACATTTGATTAGACAATTCAAGACATGTTAATTAACTCTTACCATAATTTTTACATAGAAATGAAGTTATTTACTTTTTTCGATCCCAACTCCGACTGCGGTACTTCTTCCCGCCAAGTTTGTCAGCCCAACTCCGAATCTTCTTCTTTGCCTTATCAACTGTTCGCTTTTTTATGCCACGAGCTTTCGTCCCTCTACACTCTCCACCACTTTTGTGTTGGTCACTCTGTGTCGCACTAGCCCCCCAAGTTCAATTTCCATCGTCCACAACGAGTGCTGCAAGAAAGTATCGTGCTCTACTTTCTTACTAAGTTCGTTCATTGTCTTAGCAAAGAGTGAGGTCGATCTGGATTCCTAGCTGCCCGCTGCAACTTTAGCGCACTAGGGCCTACCACGATACCTATGACCAACATCAAGTTCGGTTCAATGAATTTCTAATTGTGCAAGATCAATAGCGATGCCATCTCTAGCCTCCCGTGTCCATCTCTTCATTATGTATGCATCATAAATAACTTTAATCTCCAATTTATCAAGAACTTTTATGCAATGGGCGCACAAGATTCCATCAGAATGAAATTTGTTACAGCTGCACAAAATGGACTGAGTTGATGGATAATAATTCACAGTACGGACACATCCACCTTCATAGTTGCCAACCGAATACTCTGTCACCTCTTCACTCAGCTTCATCGCCCTTACAACTAAAGCACTTGACTCGACAAATTCATTTTGAAATTCTTCAAATATGGCTGGAGTATAAATGGATGCAGCCTGATTTAGCATTGGTGACCTTTTCAAGCAAAGTCTTGGCAACTTTTGTCTTGCCTCATACTCGGCAGCTAACTCTTTCTGTCTCTTCTTCCCCACCACAGTACAGGTGCATAAGTGATTGAAGAATTGAAATAGATTGTGGTCTGACTTCAAATGTGCCTTAATTTCAGAGTTAAAACTCTCACTCAGTTGGGTGCTTCGCATTCCTGCTGTCCACCATTCTTTTGTATGGCACCTAGCCCATTTATGCCTCAACTCATACATATCACTAAGCCATTTGTTTTTTGCCCCACTGTGCTCGGCCATCATTTCAGCCCATACTTTATCGAAATCATCTTCTTCTTCTATCCAATGCATGCAATCCATAAACTTCCGGTAAAGTGAAGACTCAGTCTTGAAGTGATTGGCTAGGTGCTTCACAAAATTCCTCTTAATATGGAAAGTGCACAACCCATGATAAGTCTCCGGCATAACTCTTGACATAGCTGCTGCCATTGCAGCATCTTGGTCAGTGAATATTGTTCTCGGATGCTTATCCGCCATTGCCTCTAGAAAACTCTCAAAAAGCCATGCGAAAGAATCAACTGTCTCGTCGTATAACAATGCTGCACCAAAAACAACCATCTGTCGGTGATGATTAAAACCAATAAATACTCCTAGTGGCCTGTACTCTCTGTTTGTCCTATATGTTGTGTCAAATGTAACTACATCACCGAAATATGAATAATCAACTCTCATTTGAGCATCTGCCCAAAAAATATTTGTTATTTGTTCCTCACAGTCTAATTGCACTGTGTAAAAATAATTCGGATTATTGCCAACCTGTCGTCTAAAATACCACATCAGGTTTCCGCCTCTCCATACTTTAGACTCCTCTCCTCCTAGTCCCAGAATGCCTCTTTATGTCTTCTGTGCATCCCGGTTGTGTGCTCCCCGCTTGCTTCACCATCAAGTCATACATTTTGCTAATTGATAGACCGCGATCTTCGCAACTTCAGTTTCAATTTGTTGTGCCTCATTTATTTTTCTTTGTGACAGCATGAGGTGCCGACATTCTAGTACATGTAGTTGGTGATTATGTTCTTCTACAAAATCTGAAACAACATATTTCTTTGATTGTCTATTCAAGATGATGCCCATTCTTGCACCACATCCCGCTTTTAGTTTCTCGCCGAGGCCTTTTGGTATTTACATCCCGTGCATCCGACGCCTTCTTACCCTCTTTGGTGCACGTGAACCTCCTTGATGTTAACACTTTCGCTATTTCTATTGCCATACTCCTTTCAAGACACTAAATCCTACTGCTGCAGCATAAGAGTTGTAGAAATCGTACGCATCTTCTTCCGAGTCAAACTCCATTCGCAGCCTTGGAATGCCATAACTAGGTGATTGCAAATTTACATCTTCACCCAACTCCATCCCCCTGATTCATAGTAATATATAGTCATCAAGCTCTTTTAGAATTTGAGTTGTCGTAATTATAAAATTATAACTTTTTTCGTTGCTTAATCTGCAAACACTACATAGTTCTTTATCCCTTTTAACCATAATCACTTTGAACAAAAGTTAGTTTCCAAGTACAAACGCCTCAATGGATTATGTATACGAGATGAATTGTTAGTATCCAAATTCAGCTTTTTTAGGTTTGGAAAATGAATATAAATCAAGCTAGGACATTAAATGCAAGTCAAAGTGTAATTCTTCATAAAATTTTCATACGTTTGCCGGTACTAACATTTACTTGCATGGAGGAAAAAGGTGTACACATTTTTCTGTTAAGGGTGCAACAGGTGCCACACCTTTAGCTCAGGATGCAAAGTGTGCAACACATTGGTGTAACAGTCCACATATATGGTGTAACTATCTATGCCATATGCGTAACATTACATACGATGGAGATCCATCATCATCTCTTCAAACTTATACGTTGCCTTAATTGGATGTATATACTACCTTCAAATGATTTAGGAGCAATAGAACAGAAACATATTCATGATGAACCACCTATATTCAAATACAAACGCCTCACAGATTATGTGTAAGAGATGAACGGTTCGTTTCCAAATTCAGTTTTTTTAGGTCGCAAATGAATATAAATCAAGCTAGCAAATTGAATGCAAGTCACCTATATACATTTGTCGGGACTACCGTTTACTTGGATGGAGGAAAATCGTGATGCCATTTTTTTGTTAAGGGTGCAAAAGATGACCGCCCCTTCAGCTCAAGATGCAGAGTGCACAATACGTTGGTGTAACAACATAGATTTTTGGTGTACCTATCAATGTCGATGTGTAACATTACATACTATGCAGATCAATTATCATCTCTTCAAACCTTCATTATTCGATGTATATGGTACCTTCAAATGACATGCGAGCAAAAGAACAGAAATATGTTGGGGAAAGATCACCTATATGAGTCACGTTCACTTACTTAGTCTAAAAAGGGAATTAACGGAGAATATGCATGACTTTCAGAATATGCTTCTACACTTTGAGTTCTTGCAAGGGATATCCCATATCAGTCAAGAGAAATGGCAATAGCATTCCAATAAAATTAACTGAATATTTCAAATTTTTTAACTACAAACAGGGAAGTTGCTGTGTGAATATATGAATTAGGAAACATCCTTAATACCTTTGCTTTTTCTGTGGGATCCCTTGTCGGACTACGACTTCCTATAGCTCTGCAAATTTCGCACACTCCATCTGCCACAAAGGAGACGAAGAAAGCGAAGCACATCTGAGGTATATTTGCTACAATGGAGAAGAAGAAAGTCAAGCAAACTCCATCTGCCCTCCGTTTTTCCAAAGATCCGTGGGAGTTGGGAGAAAACAAGGAAGAAGATCTTGCACACTGAATAGATAGGCAACGTAGGGGAGAAGAAGGATGCAGCCACATGGTTTTTGTCTTTAAAATTTGGCTCTAATCTCATTTCCTGCAGCTTTAATCTTGACGGGAGGGGTGACACCGTTAGCTTTTTTACTTCTGTTTCGGTTTTAATTTTTTGATGCAAAACGACGCAGTTTTGTTGATTGACTTCAGTTGCTTTGGTGTCTCAATCTTAACCATCGATATGATGACTTCCAATCCTAGCCGTGAAATGGCTGGAAATGGAACTTGCGAGGCCCCTCCCTCCGAAAAAAGACCTAATGTCTTTGTAGGATAATAGTTTATAGCTTCCACGTTTGTTGCTTTTCCTGTTAATTTTCATCATTACACGAAACTCTGACTTATTTTTTTTTTGGGCTAGCTCATAACAAACCGTGAGAAAATCAAATATTGGGTGTATATTAGTTCTTTTCCTTCTTTCTTTGGGTAAAATACAATGGAACCTCCTCAATGAATCCTTCATTGACTTTAATCCCCTATTTTTAGCAATTTAGATCTTCTATTCCTGTTCAAGTTTTGTATTCAACTTGAAACAACCTCATTTTATTAAGTCTCAGTTTTATTAAATAAAACACCTCAATAGCAGCTAAGTTTGACACTTGTTTGGCAGCTAAGTTGTGGGAGTTTGTATAAAACTCTATTGTAACTTACTGTAGTAGTTGTAGAAAAAAATTTTTGGAAGTGAAGTTTTTTATGTGTTTGGGGGGTGTTATATTAAAAACTTTGGGAGTTTTTTGAGAATTCTTGTAGATCTAGGAAACAAAACAAGTTTTATACACACTTGCTAAAATTTTGCATTAAAACTTTGGAAGTTTTTTAAGGTTTCTATAGCAAAAGTAGGTAAAAAACTAGCAACATACAAATTTGGCAAAAAAACTCAACTGCTAAACAAGGGCATTGGATAGGGAAACTGGACAGTGTATTTTTAGAGTTGCCAGCAATAATGCCCTTTGACTTTTGATTTTGACTCAAATATGTTTCATTTCGACAAGTTTGTTGGGATAGTTTTTTGTTCAAAAAGTTCTATATTTTTTTATAAACACATTTTCCCATCACATTTTACTTCACATACATCAAATTATCACAATATATTTTCTACAAATTCTTCAGAAAATAACAATCCGAATGGATTGCTTGCTATGCCTGTGATGCTAAACTTTGTCAAATCGATATACCTAATGGCTCTTCATTTACTTCAGATCTCACAAAATAAACATTAACTAAAATTACTCGTTATTGTCAATGGTCGTAGTCAACTTCAACTAGCATTCAATGACAACAAAAGTAAGCAAATATTAGAATACACACACACATACATGTAGTCACTTATATTTTTATCATTTTATCCAATGATAATAGTGTTTTTTCTTACGAACAAAACTCCTAAACAAGGACAATTCAAACAGGACATAAGTGTGATCATGATCAACTTCCACTAGTTTTTTTTTATTTCTTTTTAATGTCAACAACAGCAATAAGGTCTTGTTTGGATTGTGAGATCCAGGAGAATATATTTTGAATCGTTTTTTCTATATGTTTATTACCATTCTATTGTGTTTGTACACAAAAATTTCAAAAAAAAATCTTTAAAATATGATCCAAATGAGATCGTAATGTTTTTATATTTCTGTATAGATTTTTTTATTTTTTATCAAAGAAAAGTAATCATTGTGATTATTGAATTTAACTCTAGAGCCAGCATACCGATGAGTGATTTTTTTTTACACTGTGCCTTTTCTTTATTTATTCCTCTCTCTCTCTCTCTCTCTCTATAGACATATATATATAGAGGTTGTCATTTTCCCCTATCGTACACACTTCAGCGTAATGTAGCTGTACATCTTTCCCTTCTAACATGCGGCCAGTTGGAGCGAGCATCGGTATCGCACCCTCCAACCGCTCCCAGAATGCTCTCCGGCGACTCATGCAGTCCAGAATCTTCAGGCGAATCATCCCAAGAATCAAAAGAAGAATCTACAGCTGAATCTTCCCAGAAAGCAAGAGCAGATGAGCCCCTAACTAAGCCCATATGCAGAGCAGGACAAAGCGGTGCCCTCCCTTCTCAGCCGCTTCCCTTCAAACCGGCATGCAAACTCTCACAACCAGAACTTAAAACCCCACTCAAACGAAACCAAACCATTGAGAACCGGTCTAACAAAGCTGCAGCAGTCTTTATAGCCGACACTGTTGATATCTTAGAGCAAATCTTGCTCTATTTACCCCCAAAATCGCTACTTTGCTTCCAATATGTCTCCAAGAAATGGCTGTCCATCATCCCCGACCCCGCCTTCCGCCATCTATGGTGTTATCGCAGAAGGACTTCCTCCTCTGCCGCAGCCACCGAAGCTCTGTTTCTGTTTGGATGGAAACACCATAAAACTCCGGCGGAGCTTAATTTTGTCTCCCTCTCAGATGGGTATGTAAACTCAATGGCTAACATCGCGTCCCACTTGAATAATTTCTTTGATAATGGTGAAATTTTGGATTTTCATTCATGCAATGGTTTACTGGCTCTTGTGTTCAAGTTGAATGATTACGATGATCATAGAGAAATTGTGTTGTATAATCCTACTACTCGTCAGCATAGGCTTATTCCTCAGCCCAATAGTGGTTCTGAGCTCAATGGTCCACAGTTCGATGATCCTCATTTCAATGATTTTCCGGAACCTGAAGTAAGCCGTCGTTTTAGGGCTTTGAATACTGTGTTTGATGCCTCAAAATCTGATAATTACAAACTTGTGTATGTAGGCGGGATGACTACCATGGTACCATCCGGGATAGATGTGGATTCTCTGTGTATGCATCCGAAACTGGGATTTGGAGGGAAAGTAAGGACACATTGGTGATGGATCCTCCTGATTTACCTGCTACTTATTTCGGGAAAGGGGTGTTGTGGAATGGTGGTATTCACTGGATTAGTGATTGGAAGGACACTATGTGCTTTGACTTGGATGAAGAATGCCTTCGCCTAGATATGCCATCTCTTCCTGTTGAGTTCGGCGAGTGGGAATTTTGGTACTTTGGGGAATATAATGGGTGTTTGTATGTCATTGAGGTAGACAATCTGTCCGGGATGTTGTTTGATGTTTTTGAGATGGCAAGGGACTATTCCAAATGGGTCCTGAAGTACCATATCGATCTTGCTCCTCTAAAATGTTTATATCCATCAATGGTGGATGGGTTCTATGATCCACTTGACGGGAGGCGGTATAGATTTGGTATGCCTTTTTTCCTTGAGGATGAGAAGGAGAAGAAAACAAGTCTTTTGATAGCTCTTTCAGAAAAGGTGATTTTGTACGACATCAATGATGCGAGAAATTTCTAGAAATGTGATGGTTTTTAAATTTTTTCTGCAAATAGGGTGATTTGGGGTTAGATTTCCTGCCAGTGATGTTCGCATTTGCAAAATGCAAGTTCCAGTAAACTCGCATTTTGCAAATGCGAGTTCACTGGAAAAAGACATTTTAAAAAAAATTAAAATTTTTGGAACTCGCATTCTGTGAAATGCGAGTTTCAAGGAACTCGCATTTTTCGAATGCAAGTTCCGAAAATTTAATTAAAAAAAATTCATCTTGAACTCGCATTTGATGAATGCGAGTACCAAAAATTAATTAAAAAAAAATCCTATTGACTAAGGTCGAAATAAATTTCACCCTTTGCCAGTAGTCAACATCTTTTACTTTGCTATTTTTTGACCCACCAACATTTGGCATTTGAAATATTATAGTTTCTTAAGTTTCTAGATTTTGAGATTTTAGAAAAATTGGCAGGTGTCGATCCTGTGCAATAATAATTAAGAACAAGTTGCGGGGCTTTGGAGAAAAAGAAATAAGGAAGAAAGAAAGAAGAAAGAAGAAGAAAGAAAGAAAGAAAGAAAGAAAGAAAGGAAAGGAAAGGAAAGAAATTAGGGTTTAGGCTTTTTGTTGTTTTTTTTTTTTTGGAATAAGAAAACTATTGAGAATTGGAAAAAGGAAAGGAAATTTTTTTTTTGTTTTGGTGATCCACCAAGTTAGATGTGGGCACGCCTAATTAGCGCCAACGCTTCTGACCAATGTTTAACAATTGGGTTCCTTAAGCGTGACCACTTGGCGTGGGCATGCCTAAGTAGTGCCAATGCTTCTGACCATAGATGAAAATTCCATTCCTTAGGCGTGCCCAGTTGGTGTGGGCACGCCTAACTAGCTCCACCGTTTCTGACCATGCAACGAAAATTGCCATTCTTAGGCGTGCCTAGTTGGTGTGGGCACGCCTAACCAGTGGAGACGCTCGACCGCAGTAAAATTGTCATCTTTAGACGCGTCAGCTTACCTTGGCACGCCTAACTGCGACCTAACACAGGAAAAATTGATCATTTCAACTGAACCTACTTATTCAATAAAACACAAAAAAGACTAAAAATACAAAAATAAGTAAAGCATAAATCTTTGGGTTGCCTCCCAAACAGCGCCTTTCTTTAACGTCTTTGGCTAGACATAAAGCATCATTTGCTTAAGGATGATGAAAATTTTCAATTCTTTTCATGGCTTGCTCTATATGCTCCTGATAGCCTTCATAGATGGAATAGTTTTTAAACAGACAAACTGTGGTGCTCTTTGGTCTCGGGGATGACTTCAAGTGGATACACAATGGCTTGGATTCTACACTTATTTGCTCATGATGCTTGGCCTCTAAAACTTTTAGATTCTCCTTGCCATGCAACACAGGCACCTCTAGCTTTAGAATTTCCAATTTTACAGAGGATGATGAACATATCTGGATCACCACATTTACGTGGGAGTTTCCTTTGTAAACTGTAGATACATTGTCTCCCACCACTACTCTCTCATCTCCCTTTAACTTCCTTTAAATATCTCCATAGTTACTTTAAATTTTATTGTGGGAACATCAAGTTGTAAATGGAAAGGAAAAACAAGAAAGAACAAGAGGACTTTTGCATAAAAGTTGTTTAGGAACCAAATTTATTATGATTCAAACATGAGGGATAACATTAAGTCCAAAATTGCATTTCTCGCGCATAAGACAAGAATATCTGATACTCAGAAGTATTACCAGAAGACAAAATACTTACTTTTGCAACTGCAATAACCGTGAAACCATGTTCTGATATTTTTTCTTTTCTTCAGTACAGACCTTAGGGAATTTGATACTAGTACTATAAAATTTTTGTTCCATTCCAACACAGATTTCGATTTATGTACTACTTATGACCCCAAATGTGTAATCCCCAAACTCCCAACCCTAAACCGTAATAAAAAATTGAGTACCCTAAACCCTAAAGGTTATGAACCCTTAACCCTAAACCCTCAAACCCTAAAACCCTAATGAAGTAAACCGTAAACCATAAACCCTTTACCCCTAACCCTAAAACCGTAAACTCTAAACCCTGAACCCAAAACCCTAGACCCTAAACCCTACGACCCTAAAGCCATAAACCCTAAAACCGTAAACCCTAAACTATAGAACCCTACAGCCCTAAAGGCATAAACCCTAGAACCCGAAACCCTACAACCCTAAAACTATAAACCCTAAAACTTGAACCGTATATTCTCTCATGTAAAGTGTTTTTTTAATCATAGACTATAACTTTCATCGTAAAAATATTGAGTAGCACATGTTTTTTAAGTTGTCAAACGTAATTTGCTTATATTAGAACTTTTATATATTCAAATTACATAATACTTTGTCTTTATCAGAATTAAATATTTTACATGTGAGATTTAAACACATTTGGGTTGTTGAAGTTTTTCATATTAATAGATATTTTATCATTTAAATCTGAATTATTAGTATGAAATATTCTTTTTCCCGTTCGGATATTTAAAAATTTGTAGATAGCTTGTATATTATTTAGGTGAATTATTTAATTTAAATAACATAAAAGTTAGGGTTATCATTATCGGACAATGGGCAAAATACAATTAATTTTTGGTTTAGGATGAAACGTATATTAAATGCTTGAAACATAAATCATATCGTTATTGTCAATTGTTTTCAATTAACTTGAAAACCTGTACCAAGTTCAGTTACATATTTGTAAGTTTTTTTTGGTTATTTTTGTAGACGGTAGGGTTGAAAATACATTAATTCACAACTTCGACTTAATATTACAGCCCTATGTAAGTCGAGACCAACATCCCACATGCAAACGTTTGAAAAATTAAACGGGGTTAGTAACTCATTTACAACAAGGGTTCTGAATTTGAATTGCAAGTAATGCAAGTAGTACTCGACCTAGCTCTATAGGGATCGGGATAGTGCTCTAGTGGCCGCACTCGATCAGGGCGTAAAGTTAGCATTCGTTCCCACGCCCATATCTGTAGATGCAGACGTATTATATTATTTCAGGTAACTTATTGAAATAATTCCTAACTACATCCATTGTGAGTATGCAACACCATCATACCTACAGAAGTAGTAACAGTCCTGCAATATCTGTAACCTCAGGCCGTGTGGCGGTGCAAAGAGACCTGTACAGGAATGCCAGGACTGTACTCCCCCAACTGTACTCCCCAAGTGCATCTAAATCCTGAAAAAGTGGAAGCCATATCAGGGAAAGTTTATTCCCAAACTTATCCGAAAATAAATGCCCACCCAAAAGTAACTTGATGTAGATATGTGCCCGCTGCCTGAATGTCTCATCCGTAACATCAGCTGGCAGGCCCCTATCCACCACCCCAGACAAACAACTAACTCTCAAATGGCTCCGAACTCTCAGGCGGCCCCAGTCAAAATCAGTCGTCTTTGGGAAAAATCCTAAAAGCTCCTCACAAATGCTGCTCCACTCCTCTACGGTGTGCGCTACATCCACACCCGTAACTGGGGTCTGTCAATGCGTAATCCCCATATGATCTCAATATCCTGTAAGGTCATAGTAGCCTCTTCGACGGGGAGATGAAAGGTATGTGTCTCCGGGCGCCACCTCTCCACTAAACTGGTGATCAAAACATGATCCAACTGCTGATAGCCGTTTAGAAATACCCCCTCGAATCCCGCCATGTGGATGTAGTGGAGCACCAGCTCAGGTATCGGTCTGTAGTCCAAGAAAACTTTATCAAACCGGTGGACAACGAGCTGATCGCCTGGTATATGGCCGTAAAATATGGAATGGGCTCTGTGGGCAGTCCCCGCAGCAATAATGTCAGTCACATACGGATCAGGTTGCACATCCGACTGCGGTGGAACATCGGCCATAATTACCTCCTCCTATACAACCAAAATTTAAACTATATGTAAATATACAATTACAGAATAAGTATACATTATTTTAAAAATATAAAATCACTTAAAGCTAATCTTAGCAATTAAACACCTCTCTAACATGTTACAATTAAAGCCCCTCCATACACATTCCACAATGTTATGTTTAGCAGAAAAACCAAAACTCTTGTCTCATCCCTCTTACTTCAGTTTTTTAAATATAATTCCATAACTATTTGGCAGTTACTAGGTTTGTTTCAAAGAACGGGAGCAATCATAAAATGATAATTAAATAAACAAAAATGGAAAAAAGTAAAACGAAATAGAAAACTTCAAAAACAAATTGTCAAATATGTTGATGAATTTAGAAAGGCCTTTCTGTGAATTATATTTATAAAAATTTCGGCAGAACCTCCCCTATAACATTAGTAAAACTCCCTGCCAACAAACACAATTTTTTTCATACAGAAACATAAAGCAACACACTAAGCAACATTTTTCATACTGTGAAATTACATCAACGAATATATCAACCATTTGCATTACAAAGCCTCCAAATAAAAACATAATGAATAGACGACACTCTATGCCGTACAGCAAATAATATCATACTGTAAAACACATACTACGAATCACGACCTAAATTTTGGATAATGCCTCCTGTTATGACTCTTTTCATGGCAATTGGGACACCTTCTCGACTCCTGCGGGTCTCTCTCGTCCATCTCGTTACAAATTCTTTTGGCTCGAACCCCCCTTCCTGCCTTCCGTGCAATGAATCTGCTGCTATCACCTTGCAATTCCCACCGAGGATCCAACCAATTATCCGGATGCGGTAAAGGGATGAAAATTTTAGAATACTGCTGGAACCACCTAATTTTGGTGAATAGCTAATCTACATGCATATTCGGATTATCCCCACGGTGTCTACTCACAGTTAGAGCGTGAGAGCATGGAAGCCTATACATCTGCCACTTTCCGCATGAGCATTTATTCTCCAAGCACTTGATAGTCTGCGTATTACCCCCTTTGCCATCCAGCCGGCGGCCTGTCACAACCTTATATACACCAGTTGCGGCATGGAACTCGACAACCCTACTCATTCTTGCTTTTTTTCAGCAATATTAAAATGCCGCCATATTATTGGAGGAAATTTATGACGACAATGACTGGCATCCGCTCTTCTCCTCTTAAATAGTTCGACTGCCTAATGCAATGTCATATCCACGCATGCTCGAATCGGCAAATGTCGTGCCCCTTTAAGGATATTATTATAACTCTCGGACATGTTGGTAGTAAGAATACCCTAACGACTACCTCCATTGTGAGCAAGACACCATTTTTCTTCTTCAATTTCTGATAAATATTTCAATTTCTAATAAATATGCCCACGCATCCAAAAATTTTTGATGCATCTCAAGTCTCAATCCCCTCCACTTGCGCATCTAACGAGTTTTCTCTAACGCCCAACACAATTTCTTAAGGTGTAATCCTTTATGACGTGTCATGAGATTACTTCTGACATGTCAAAGGCAGAATCTGTGGAATGCCAAAGACTCCATCCAGTAGTCGTGTGTCGACATTGCTTGGATGATACCTTGATGCCGATCTAATATCACACATACAGGAAAACGGTCTTTAAGCACATAATAGCGTAACTGGTACATGAACTAGTCCTAACTCTCGATTGTCTCCTCATCGACTAAAGTATAGGCAAGTGAAAGTATCTGATTGTTCGCATCTTGCGTGACTGCAATCAGGAGTTTGCCTTTCTACTCACCACGCAGATGAGTGCCGTCAACACAAACCACAGGTCTACACATGTGAAATGTCAGAATTGCAGGTTCGAATGCCCAGAACACGCACCTAAATGTCTTGACCCGGTCTCCACTATCTGGGTGGTGCAACCACGTAATAACAGATTCCGGATTGGACTGCACAAGTGCATGCATGTATTTGGGAAGTTCTGTAAAATTTGTATCCCAAGTTCCGAATACAATATCAATAGCCTTCCACCTACCGTACCACGCCTTCTTGTAGGTGATGTCAACCTTCAAATCAGTCTTTATAGCAGACATTATGTTTTTAACTTTGAATCTAGGATCGTCTTCAACACTTCGGACTATGTGACTAGCAATAATCGATGAAGTCAAGTTTCTGTTATTGTTGCCAGACAATGTACCAAGGCAAGTGTGATCTCTAGTCCATCTAGTAATTTGCCACAGTCCGTGAGTCTTCTTTCGAAGTGTTCTAATGGACCAGTCACACTCTTGGGTACTCGCCCCGTCACACCATGACTTGCATCTTACCACCCAAGTGTCCCTCTTACTTTCCACAACTCTAAACTCTCTGTTTTGCTCAATGGACCATAACCTGATGGCCTTCACGAGCTGCTGCTTGCTTTCAAATCTCATGTGTAAATAAATATTCCTATTCTCCTCGCTATATATAGAAATACTAGTGTAATCATCATCATCACCAATGTCATCGGCATCATAGGTTCCAAGGTTCTGAAAAAATGCCAGGCCTCTTAGAACACAAAACTGACCATAATGAATATTCTGGGCAGTGCCACCAGATTGCTCGTTAGATGGACCGGAGTCATCGGCAAAGGCAGTTTGACTGCTGTAATCATGTTGGAAGCCACATGCTTCGGTCTCATCATCTGAGTCGCTTGGGGAGACGTCCTCAAAGTTGGACTCCTCTGCATCCTCTACATCAACCTCTCGATCAGTCTCATTCTCCGAAATAGAAATTGTGGTGCCTGTACCGGTGTAGACATCATCATCATCCGGTACTCGGGGTATTTGGACCCGGATTTGAGTGATATGCATGAGAAAATTGCTGGAATGTTGATGTAAGCTCATTAAAGGTAGATATTGAGTCAAGACCATAGAATTGGAGGCTGTGAATGTTTTGAGATATTGTAGACTGCAGTGCAGAATATCCCATTTCACCAGTTACGGCTTGTGACCATAACTGATCGCGAGGAATATCTCTAACCGTGTGGTGGGATGGGGAAGCCGTCTCGGGTGTCACCGTGTGGGGCAGGCGATGCACCTTCATTGGATCCGTACAGGAATTAAAAAGGGACATCATCGGACCAACATTGGGAGCGGAGGGAAATGGGCAAATTTTCTCTTGCTCAATATATAATTCTGCAATGTACAGATTTGTCTGATGCCATAAATCGTACATATCCTCCAAGGTTTCATCATCAACTATTGGGGAAGTAGTATATGCCAAGCGACCGCACGGTTGACGAAGCAATATTTTGAGTTTGAACATCCCCTTGTCTACTCCCATATATTCATAAATTTTGTTAACTAACTCATCATACGAAACTCTGCGCCGCAGTTTTACTGATCGATTGCAGGTAGAAGGGAAATAACATACTGACCCCTCATGGTACTATATTTGACCTCCCCAATAGAAAAATACTCGTAGAGGTCACTCGGCAGACATGTTCCCCAATTTTGTAATCATAGAGCTCATTGGATGATGAAGAAGATGCTTATTACGTCAATGTATACTAGGTAGACGCACGTATTGAAGAATAAGAAATCTAGAATTTTGTCAAAATAAACAAAACTTGTTTCCTACTAAGGATTCTATTGAAGGACATAATCTCACAATAAAAATGTAGAAAAATTTTGGCAGAGTCTCCCCTACAATATGATTAAATCTGCCTGCCAGCAAGTACATATTATTCGAATAACAAAAGAAAGTAATATGAAAGGAAACTAGAAAAATGAATATTGAGGGTAGACATTATGACATATGTTAGAATGAGGTTGAACAATAAAGTGTGCTAAATCATTGTATGAATACATACTTTGAGTATGAGAACCGGCAACAGAAAGACCTACTGTTATGACCTACTGTTTGTATTCGTCTATAACAGTGGGTAGATTTTTAGCATCGATTTGCTTACAAGGGTAGCAGTGGGAAGGAACAAGAAATGGATAAGTTAATGGAGATGTAGGGAAGAAATGCAATCATAACACTGCATCTCAACTAGCAATTGTAACATTCCATTTATCCAACATCCCCATAATAAGTTCTAATACAATGACTTCAAATTACTTGTCTAACCACGGCCTTCCATTTGTGTAGTTAGCATATTTTAGGAAATTTACTTCAAAATTTATACAAATTTTGGCAGAATCTCCCCTATAACATGACTAAAACTCCTTACCAGAACATCCAATTTATTACTCAACAAATGCATTACATAAAATTCATAGCTACACAACAACAATAGTATTAGAACTTTCTATTGCAGTTTGGGTACAAATCATACAAAAAAAGCAAATTAATAAGAGAAAATTAAGGTCAAGTAAATCAATGAATCCATGCATCTGTCTAACATACATCTGCTAACATAAATTTGATTGTAAATTATTTTGGAGTCCAGATTACTAACCTAGATAGTAAGCTGCAGGTCCCCTAGAGCCTCGAGAATGCAGTACAAAAACCTCCAAATGTATTGCAGGAGTTTTGTTTGCAACTCATGCAGAACGAAGTTGTTAATTACTAGGCAATCATAGGTGGAGCATAGTCGTACGAAGAAAAATGCAAACTAATTGACATCACCATAATTAGTAAATTCACAGCACCATACTTGCTCATTGATAGCTTATACAATAAAAAAGTAATTGCCTTCTCTATTTTGTAGCTTTTAAGTAAAACGCACTTATCTGTCACCTTTGAAAGGTTTATTATAAAATTTTAAAAATTATTATTGTAATACATAAATGGTAGGAGAAAAATGTTAGTACAAAGTATTGAGAATGAAGAATGGAAAATTTCAGCACCTATTGTACAAAAATAGACCATATATCCAATCATTCTCGTCGAAATTAATATACACAACGATAGATGGCTTTTTCTCCCATTGTGAAATCAGAAAAAATGTTTCACTAAAAGGTTTACTGATCATTCTAATGTGCAAGTTAGAGCTGGAAATTTTAAACTTACAATGGTGAAGCAGTGGTACATATTAACTACTACTGCTGCTAAGTATTGCTGAATCAAAAGGGTCTCCACCAAGAAAACATTCCTCCAACTTCTAAGCATATATTTCATATGATCATAAAATGTAGAAAATTGTCCTAAGAATGCATAAGGTTTTTGCATTTTAAAACAATTTTCCCCCTTCCAAGCATGCCAAATTGGGATTCAATTAACAAAAATGGAGGAAAATAAATCGTAATATTATCAACTTAATAAAAACTTCAAAATTATGTTGACGAATTTAGAAAGGAAATTATCGAAACAAAATTTATCTAAATTTTGGCAGAGAATCCCCTATAAAATGACTACAATTTCCTACTAGCAAACACAATTTTTTCAACTCTCCCTGCCTGCTAAACAATTTTTTTTCCTAAAACTCTCAATGCTTAACATTAACTCAATTTTTTTCAACTCTCCCGGGGAGATGAACACTTTTTACTTTAAATAACAAATCAAATGATTTGAATATAAGATACGATGATTAGCCAACTGATCTGGTGACGTTTAAGAATAACTTCCAAAAAAACAAGATAAATTTCATATGAGAATGAGAGGCTGAACTTCTAATCCGCACTGCAAAAGCAAAAGCAATTCATATGGTGCAAAAAGTATATTTTACTCCTCACCAATGAAAAGCTCGATCAAAAGCCAATCAAAACAATCGTTAAGTTGCAAGAAATATCAATATTCTCTAGCTAAAGGAAAATGTTGCAAATTTGTAATAGGTTTAAAGTTCTGAATTAGTTCTCTTGTATGTACTTTTGTTTACAAATGCTGATAGTTCAGTGTGATGTTAAAGTCAAAGAAATTTGGAAACACCTAGAATATGTGTACTTTTCTGACGTTAGTTGGGTATAATTTTACATTGCATCTTCCTGATTTGCTACCAATTGAATATTGGTTTCCTTTATAGGGTCTAATTGACTCAGCACGCCAAGAATTAAGTCTTCCTCGTGATAAAACTACTGTCTTGCAATTTTTATAAATTTCCGGTGATTCTTTTAATTCTTTCTCCCCTATGTAGCTTTATATAGGTAATACAAGATACTGGTTTGATTTTGAATAGTTAATTTTTCTTTACGAATTTGAAGCTCATTTAACCATCATACTTACCAGAAAATATGAAATGTACAAAAAAGCAGTATGAATGGTTCAGCTTTTTTGGCAGGGAAGGTATACTGTCCACTTCTTTGGAGTGAGATCACTTATAAATATGCTAATCAATTACATTGCTTGTATCTGTCCATTTAGGAGCGAGATCACCTAGAAAGAAGCTAATCAATTAGATTGCTTGTATGTTTGCCGTGATTCTTCATTTTTTGCTATCTTCCTTGTAGGAGAATATAGAATAGCTTTGGAAGTTCCGCCTTGCAAATTTTTATATTAAACGATTTAGATTTTAATTCAAGGGATTTACATAATTCAGCTTTGTATTAACATTTTATCTTACTAAATAAAAAGTTCTATATTAGTATAATGCGATTTATGTCTTCTCGAGAAATAAAGGTAAAGTTACAAAAAAGTTGGAGTTCCGCCCCCCAAGGCGAAAGATTCCATGGCAGCATCTAATATTCATCCCCTAGCAGCCCCTCAGTCTCACTGGAATATCAACCATATAATAGAACTCGTTAGTGGACGAAAGAATATTTGACTTTGGCTATATTTTTTCTTTTTCTGAGGGAATTTATATATTATACTTATGATGAATCTTGGTCACCTACAACCATTCCTTTTTCTCAAGTCGAACAAGATAAAAAATTGAACTTAGGGAACATAATGGAAGATTAGGAATTTCAGATGTGAAATTAAGAAAAATTGTAGGTAGGTTGAAAACAAGTGGATAGAGAGTCGACAATGATAAAACAAGAGACATGTTCAATTCCTCTAATAATAGTCAATGGACCAGTTTGTGTGTATGTTCCTTCTTTTTAAAAAATAAAGACAGTGAACATGTTGATATGAGCTCTATATAGTAAGGCAAGGAATATTTATACTTCATTCTACAATTTTTGTTTTCACACCGATCAATTGCCAAAACAGTAGGAATGCTAATATTAAACTCTGTAGTAAGGTATCTTGTTTCTCAAATCAAATTAGCATTCGTTCTATTACTAATTCAAGAACTGACCAATTAACCATTGAAGCACCAAACCAAAATCAGATCAGTATAGTAACTAAACTGATATATGCAGTGATGACCAGACCACAAAAGCTAGGAATGGAACGGCGTAAAAGCTCTGCGAATACATACCTCACGCACTGGTGGCTGGGCGGTGAAGCACTGCCGTCGGCATTGCCGGCGTTTCAGCCTTTCCGGCGAGGAGATTGGACGAAAATGCAGCTTCACGGATGGACGGAGATGGTCAAAATCAGTTTTCCTCACGCACCTCACGCATAGCTGGCTGGCCGGACAAGCACTTGCAGCAGCATTGCCGCCCTTTCACACCTTTCTAGCCTATATTTCCAGCGAGAAGATCTGAAGCAAGTTCAGCTTCACAGACGGATGGAGATGGTCGAATTGGAGCTTCCCTCGTGCACAACTGGCTGGGCGGAAGATCACTGACTGCAGCGCTGCCCGAGTTTCACCCCTTTCCGGCCTCTATTTCCGCCAATGAGATCAGAAGGAAGTGCAGCTTCACTGATGGAGATGGTCGAATTGCAGCTTCCCTTTACTTGTTGAGAACCTCAAGATGGATTATGTTAGCAGCAGTCAACTAATTTGGCTCTATTTCGGGTTCAATTTCGCTGCCCCAATTTTTCGAAAAATCTTAGGTTTTGATGTATGTTCTCTCGGTCGGGAGGAAGAGGAGTAGCTACTGTTTTTGTTTCAGAAGAACTCGCATTCGGAAAATACGAGGATTAGCTGGAAAATATATATCCTTTTGCTTTTTTTTGCTTACCGGAATTCATATAAATCGTATTTGTGAAATGCGAGTTCATTTGAACTCGCATTTTGCAAATGCGAAAACCCTATTCTGAGAATCTGCTCTTCAAACAGCCCCTCTTGTAGAATTTTTTTTTTTTCATCATAAAGTTAGAATTTTCTCTCAATGATGCAGTTGCTACAAAGTTTGCTGAAGTAGGGCCAATTGATTTTGGTTATAACTGGAAGGGTCAGTTTTATCAATGGAAGGACACCTACCAACATATGGAGACTCTGGCTCATGTTTAATTAGGTAGTAAAATGTTGCTATGTTTTTCAAGGGACTTGATGTTCTCTGTTTTTACCTACTACTGGAAAATTTCAAGTTGTGAAACTGTTAGGGAATCTTAAATGTGTTGTAATTATGTATATATAATGTAAATATGTTTCAGAATGCTTCTATGAATTCTAAATCTTGATGCTTTTGGATCATTTTGTCACAATTCGTTCCAATCGTTCTCGAGTGTGCAAGTAATAGGAATAGTTGCTTGTAAGTTCTACAGGAATCTGGTCAAAGGGCTTCTTCTTTTACTCTTTGAAAATGAGTTAAACTTTCTTGAATGTGAGATTTGTGCATTACAAGCATTCTGGCCAGCTTTGCCACTGCCCCTTTTGCTCTAGTTAACTCGATTAGTTTATCATTGATCTGTATTTACCTTTTCACCTTAATTTTGAACTGCTTTGGACTGATAAGAGGGTTTACACATTATATGTGTAAAGTACACATATAATGTACCTGGGTGGGAATGTTTTGAAGTTAAACTGGATTGTAGCTTTATAAGCAACTGCGCCAATCACAAAAAGCTTCTATAGAAGTTGAGTTTGGTGATTTTACTGGCATGCAATACCGGTTACTCAAAAGTAGGCATTGACAATGTTTTGATGGGAAAACATATTCGTTTTTGGGGCTATAAATGCATGATGTAAGTGTGGATTGTGGAATTAGTTGCCTGAATTGGTTAAATTGGAGCTATAAATGCACTTTAAAGTTTGAGTAATATTGTAGGCTACTTTGAAGGGCCAAAACGGCATTAAACCTAGTTAATTTCATTACCAGGAGCAATCATGTAGATTTATTTTTAAAAAAACTCTTAATCACCGGGTAATGACCTTGAAGTTGCAAATTCTAAATAAATGTGTTGTGTCATCGGATAAAGCAATAATCATGTACTTTTTAGAGGTTTAACTCTTTTTTTTTTTTTTTTTTTGGGAGAGTGCGATACATCAATTTTTTATGGCCACCATATATGTTCTGTGCACCAATTTTCTTTTTTTTTTTTTCTTTTCATACATTATTAGTAACTCATTGATGTGAATTTGTAACCAAACTTAAACACAACGTTGCACCAAGGGGGGTTATTACAAACATTATGGACCCATGAAAATTGGCCTTGTTTTAAAGCTATTCTTTTGTAAATTTTCTTTCTTTGAGAACTCTACTATTTTTTTTCCCCTAAAGAATCCAGTTGCTCTATTTCTTTGTGAAAGGAAACAATAGATTAGATTAAAGGAATCTTAGGGTAATTCTAGTGGGAAAGATGTTAATCTTTCTTTGCTTGGCTTCAATGACAGGTTAATTGATGCAAAAATCCAACTTCATTTCCTCCAACATGGAGATTTTCTGGCTACTATGGTGAACCTAATGTCAATGCAAGGAAAATTAATGATGGGCATCTCAAAGTTTTTTTTTTTTAAACTATATCTTTTAACAGGAGAACATGTTCATGGGCTGTAGTCAAAGTTTATCATCTCATTGCTTCACTTTAGAGTAGTAGTAAGATTTTAATTTCACGGGATCAATAACCAGTGAGAATTTGTATTGGAAAAAGAAGAGTGTATGGACACTTGAATAGTCAAATATGTGGAAAATAATCAAATACGAATAAGAAAGAAATTATTGAAATTGGATTTTTTTTAAAAATATTATTTACCTATATCGTAAACACATTTTCTAAACAACTTTTTATATTTCCAACTACATTTTGGGCTTGTTCTCAATTGATTATTTTAAATGATTATAGATTCTGATTTTGGATTATGAATTTTTATGATGTCCTCGGTTATTTTTGTATTCTAATTATAGATTTTTTTAATAATTAAACAAGTTAAAATCTATAATCACTCAAAAACTAATTTTTGCTGATTCTGATTATTCTTGATAATCAGTTTTTATAATTAGATTTCATAAAATCTAAAGCACCCGATAATTACATGTCATAACACAAAAAGTACTATAGTATTATTTTAAATAATTTTTTCCAAAAATGTCCTAAGAAACTTATATTTCCATTTTTATTTTGGTAAAATATTTCAAATTCACCCGGTTCGCTATTCCACTTTGCCGTTAAACGACAGCATATAACAAAATTGGTGCTTGCTGCCAAATTTGTCCCTAAAGTAAACTTGCTCATCCGCCGTGACTCCACAGTTAGTGAAGTACATGAGAGGTATAATACAAAGCATTATATATATATCCTCATATAACAATTATGATATGTATCATTTTTGTTTAATTTATAACTCTAAAGACATGTTATTGTTTAATTTATTTGAAAAGTACAAAAAATTGTTTAAAAATTATTTTACATTATATACACATACAACACATTTGATTTAGAGTTCACTATTCCTTTATTAAAGATCTATTAAAAATGTTCAAAATATTTACTGATATTTTTTTAACCACAGATGGTATTCAACAGCAGCAAATCACTCATAAAAACAGGATGATATATTGGCTTTTTATTTTTTTGGTTAAAAGAAGTTTAGATAGATTCATCTCCGATCACCATCATGAGTCAGAGCATACTTTCATGATCGAAGTTGTAAAGTCCAATATATTGACATTTTGTGAAAAAGTTCGTTTTTCTCAATTGAATCAACTTGTTTTGGCAATGTGGTATATTGGTAATCATTGTAAATTTGCATCAAATTATTATCTTGCAATCAAAAGAGTAAGAGGATAATCTTACAATAATAAAGTCAGAGCGCTGGCAGTTAGTGTTAACATTTCTTGTCACTTTATGTATTTCTAAATTCATCCTTATTAACTCCTATTCATTCACCGATCCACCCCTATTAACTTTTACTGAATTGAAAATCTCACATAATGGGGGTTACTACGCCTCGTTTGGTTCCACTATAAAGGTCTTTGACATTCTCCAGGATCAAAAAAAAAAAATTAAAACTCTTACATTCTAATTCCCACATTGTTTTAGTCATTCAATTATTCTAATCAACTCCTACCTCTTCCTTCAACGTCTTTGGTAAGATTTTAAATATAATAACTTTCTAAATAAAAAAGCATTGTTTTATTAAGATTTTAAATATAATAACTTTCTAAATAAAAAAGCATTGTTTTATTAGTTTTTTGGAGAAAAATACATGCTATAATATAATTCTACGAACAATAACTAATTAAAAAATAATTAACTATATATTTTTAGAATAAGCACACACGCACAATGTGCCAAAGTAACCTGTGTAAAATAGACAGACACTTCAGGCCATTGTACACTTTCTTTCTTTCTTTCTTTTTTTTTTTCCTTTTCCAAATCCTCCACTAAAATCTGGCGGTTCAGTTTTGTCTTGGCCTTTCGTTCCCCTTCTCCAAAACACTTGTGCCCACAGTCGTAGTCGGGGCACTCACCAGTCACCACCCCGCGTAACCGATCCCAAAATGATATCCGGCTACGTCGACGGCGGAGCGTGTGGAGGAAAATCTTCAGCTGGATCATTGCAGAAAGCAAAAGCAAAACGGTGCTTAATTAGGCATTTGCATAGAACAAGACAACTCTCCTTCCCTTCCCAGCCGCTCCCCCTCGAACCGCCGTGCAAACTTTCGCCGGCGCCACCATCATAACCCCAAAACCCACATAAACGAGATCGAACCCTCGAGAACCCGCCTGATGACCACCCTCCACAACCATCCGCAATCTTTATAGCCAACAATGTAGATCTCCTTGAGCAGATCTTTCTTTATTTACCCCCAAAATCCCTCATTCGCTTCCAATCTGTCTCCAAGAAATGGCTCTCCCTCATCTCCAACCCCGCCTTCCTCAGACTCCACTCGCGGACTGCAGCTTGCTCTTCTGCCACCGCCACCCCCACCCCCGAAGCCCTCTTTCTATTTGAATGGAATTTCTGTAAGTTCCCAAAAGAGCTCAATTTTATCTCCCTCTCCGATGGGTATGTAAATTCAATGGCTGGCATCGTTTCCCACTTGAATAATTTCTTTAGTAACGGTGAAATTGTGAATTGTCATTCATGCAATGGATTGTTAGCTCTAGCCTTCAAGTTAGATGATGCAGGTGCATTTGATGATAACAGAGAGTTTGTTGCTTATAATCCTACTACTCGTCAGCATAGGCTGATTCCTCGACCCAATCATGCTCAGCCCAATGAATTTCGGCTCGATCATTTTCAGCTTGATTTTCCGGTTACCCGTCGTTTCGAGGCTTTGAATATTGTGTTTGATCCTTTAAAGTCTGATCATTACAAACTTGTGTATGTCTGGTGGTATGTTTACCACAACAGTTACATTGAGGATAGACTTGGAATCTCTGTGTATGCATCAGAAACTGGGATTTGGAGGGAAATTATGGATATTCCTGATTTACCTCCTATTTATTCCAATTTTGGGAATGGCGTGCTGTGGAATGGTGACCTTCATTGGGTTTGTAATTGGAAATATATTATATGCTTTGCCATGGACAAAGAATGCCTTCGCCTGGAGATGCCGTCTCTTCCTGTCGAGCTGGGTGAGCGTAGATTTTGGTACTTTGGGGAGTGTAATGGGTGTTTGTATCTTATTGAGGTCAACAATTCTTCCAAGATGGTGTTTGATGTTTTTGAGATGGCAAGGGACTATTCGAAATGGATTCCTAAGTACCATATCGATCTTGCTTCTCGAAGAAGTTTATATCCGTCGATGGTGGATGGGTCCTTTGATCCACTTGGCAAGAAGCGATGTAGATTTGGTATGCCTTTTTTTCTTGATAATGAGAAGGAGAAGAAAGCAAGTCTTGTGATATCTCTTCGGGATAAGCTGATTATGTACAACATTAGTGATGCGGTTGTTACAGAGCTAGCTGAAGTACAGCCAATGGATTTTAGTTGTTACTGGAGGTGGAAGTTTGGAAGGACACCTATAGACATGTGGGGACGCTGGTTTGTGTTTAATTAGGTTGTAAAACATTCCTACGTTTTATAGCGACTTGATGTACTCTGTTTTTGCCTACCACTGGAATATTTTTTAATACTGTATCTTTCTTTCTTTGGATCTTAATTATGACATAATTCTATGTAAATATGGTAGTGAAGCAACGGTTTCAGAATGCTTTAGGAATGAATATTATGGGATGAATCTTGATGCTTTCATATCCTTCTTCAACAATTTATTCCAACTGTTCAAGAGGGTGCAAATAGTAGGAATTGTTGCTTGTGATTTCTGCTTACCTGGTTTCTTCTTTTACTTTTCCAAAATGGATGAGAATCTCTTGAATGTGAGATTTTGCTATATCTTTTGCATTTTAAGCCTTTTAGCCTGCTGTACCGCAGCTCCTTTTATTCTCTGCTGCCTGAGTAGTTTTTCGTCAATTGCTATCAAGTTTTCACCTGCTTTGGACTGATAACAGGTGTTACCTCTAGGCTGGTGCCAAATGAATTACCTTTAAACATGTAATATATACACATATAATGTACCTGAGTCGGGAATTGATTGAAGGCAAACTTGATTGTAGCCTTATGAGTGAACTGCCTCAATTAGCTTCATTGATAGAAGTTGGGTTTGGTGATCTTATTGGCATGCAATACAAGTTAGTAGGTATTCACATGTTTGTATGAAAAAAGCATTCATGATTGGGCTCCTTATTGACAATGATCACAGTGCATCAGGACATTGTGTCCACCATATATTTGTCACTTGAATCTGCAACTGCGTTGTGCTGCTTTTGACCAGCAAGCCTGCTTTTGTGTCTTCATGAGTTTCCATTTTCCAACTCTCATTTGAAAGTTATGCCATATGATGATAACTAAAATTTTACTGATGTAATTTTACTATCCCCCGCAAATTCTTGTTATTAGTATGTACGGGTATCATTATAACATGTCATTCCTAAGGGATGTCTTTGTAGTTTCAGAATGAGGAAACTTTCCGATTGGCTCCTAAACTATTCACTTTGTACTGTTTTGATCCCTCAACAATAAATTATAGCAAAAAAAAAAAAAAAAACTTATTTTAAGGATTCCTGTCAATTTTGGGTATTAAATGTAACGGAATTAGGGGCAAAATTGACCAAACAAAAATATCAATCGGTGATTTTATTAAAAACCAGCTATATGAGGTCAATCAATAACATGGTGTTTAATGGTTCTTCCTCTTCTTTTATTTTTCACATTCTCTACCCCTATTTGTATGAATTAATCGATCAATAAGGCCTTTTAGGTTGCTCTTGCTTGTTAATTTTTTTTGTTTGGACGTCACCTCTAATTGTCAAAATTGATGAAAATTGTTAAACCAAACTTTTTTTTTTTTTGGTTCAAGGGTTTATTTGTGACAATTTGTAGTTGAGGCGACAAAACTGTACAAAGGCAATAGTTTGAGGGTTGTTAGGGAAGTTTACTTCAAAGAATTCATAGGGGTGACCTTTTGCAGCTGTAATATAGTTCAACAGAAGTTGGTGATGTCGTGTTTTGAAGTTGATAAGTGGTTTTTTGTGATGGGATTTGATGCGTTTCTTGAGTTATCCATATGTCTTGTAGAAGCTGCAGCACTAGAAGCAGAGTAGTCCAAAATTCTTATATCCTAAGCCTAAAACATCATCAAAAAATATGGTTTATAAATTCTTATGAAGCTGAAATTGGCTTATTGGCAGCTGAGATTGGAAATTCAGATCAAAGTCTTTATGGTGTGAAAATGTTGTATAGATGGCTCGTGCTGAAACGGGGCTTCTGATACTTGGTCAAACTTAACAATAATCTGGTTTCAGAAATATTGTCCAGAATCAAAACTTAGATTATAGGAGTTGCCTGGATTAACTAAATTGGAAGAAGTTTTATTCTTTGCCACTTTGAAGGGCCAAGACGCCATGAACCCTATTTGATTTCATTACCACGAACAATCATAGATATAAAATTGATCACGTAATGATGATTTTTAAATTGTATAATTCTGAACATATATGCTGAGTTAACGGGTAAAGTAATAAGCAAATAAGTCTTGGAGTACAATACATCAAATCTTTTTTCCTTAATTTTTTATTTTTCAAGGTGTGAACTGGTTAAATGAGAGATTGTCTAGCAAGTATTAGATATTTTAGCAATTCATTATACATACATATAAATATATATATATATATATATATATATATATATATATATGTATATGTATATGACATAATTAAATTCGGCTACTCAAATGTTCCATGATTGTGATGGTTGTTCACAATTTAGACCTGTTATGGCATGAATAGAACAGATGAACTCTTTTCCATGTAATACACCATAACCTTCTATCACAATGACTAATGGCGTCACCTACATACCATCTCATGCATAGTTTTATGAGTACAACAAAACCTTCAAAAAAGTTTTTTTTTCTGCTTAGAGACGGGACATTAAATGAACTCACTTTAAACCAAAAGTTAGACAAAACAACATTATGTAAATGTAGAAATTCTTTAATTGTCTTATCTAACACCTAATACTGTTTACTGAATTGTGAAACCTACTTGTTACAGATAATTAGTCTCTTAAGCTTAATTTAGCCTGTATGCTTAACTATCAAATGAAATTAAACCCGAAATTGAACAAAAATACCATTCTAGTTAAATTTGAATGTAGGTTATCCATCATGCATCTAACTCGTGATTGAGGTTAAAACTTTTGTACATTGACTGCATACAGTCGTAGGTATAATTTAGGCACAAATGTTGTTAATTAAATTATTTATGAATGGTGTAAGAGTTTCTAAAATAATATATAGCTCATTGAAAACTAGTATATTTTTGTAACAAAAGCATTACAGTCAACTTTAAATACATGTTTATTGTGTTAGGATTACGTGCCGTTCTTGTTCTTATAATATGAATTTGGGATAATTTCAAAAACCTCCCCTGAGATTTCTGACAGTTTCATCTGGCACTCTCAAACTTTTAAAAATCTCACTTGCCTCCCTTACTTTATGTTTTTGATATCATTTATAACCCATTTTAAAATATAATATTAAAAAATTCATTTTGGAAAAGTAAATGTAATCTCATTCCAAAATTACCCTTTGTTGTCTTACTTTTTAATGTCTAAATAGATTAATAACAAAATAAATGAAAGTTTATGTCGATTGGAAAAAATATAATGCATTTTTATATAACAAACATTAATATTTGAATTTTGCAAGTGAAACCCATTTCAAAATATAATGTTAAAAAACTTATTTTGAGTAAGAGAATATAGTTCTATTCCAATTTTGCCCTTTTCTTATGATTTCTTAATTACTATAATACACCAAACGTATCTTTTTAATTTTTGTAAATGGATGGATGCAGTTTCTTAATGAACATTTAGGACTTGATAAAAATATTAAAAAAACTCTTTAGTAGTTTTTATGTCATTGGTTTGGACAATAAATGTTAAATTACTCAAAATTCTGAATAATTTATAATACTCTTAGAAATAACTTATAATAATTTATAACCATAATGATACCTTTTTGCATTGATTTAAAAACAATACAAACAAATTTATATATACTTTTTGGCATATTATATCTTTTTAATTTTCAAATCATCAATTTGGACAAAAAGTAGAAAATTCAAAAATATGTAAATGATTTGTAACACTTCTTAAATTAACTCAAAACACTTTGCAACAAAGAAAATATTATCTTTGCAACTTGCAGAATTCAAATATTAACATTTGTCATATAAAAATGCACTATATTTTTTCCAATCGACATGAACTTTCATTTATTTTGTTATTAATATATTTAGACAATAAAAAGTGAGACAACAAAGGGTAATTTTGGAATGAAATTGCATTTACTTTCCCAAAATGAATTTTTTAATATTATATTTTAAAATGGGTTATAAATGATACCAAAAATATAAAGTAAAGGAGGCAAGTGAGATTTTTAAAAGTTTAAGAGAGCTAGGTGAAATTGTCAGAAACCTCAGGAGAGGTTTCTGAAATTATCCCTATGAATTTCTAGTAAAAGATGGATCAGTAACCTCTAGGACAATTGTTCCTGACGTCTATCCATGCCCTTAGTGGTTTAGTCCTATATTTTAATGTAAATTCTTTTGTAGGATCTACATGGATTGCAATAAGAAAAGAGTTTCACTCGTTTTTTAGAACTCAACAATCATGTGAGAGATCTATATGAACCATAGTCCATAAAGAGAAGTTCCTATGAAATTGGCAACATCTTGACAACTCTTTGCTTTTATAATGACAACTTCATAGTTTAGATTGGGTATATTAGTTTCAACTCATACTGTTCATATAAGAGCAAATGGCATAATATGTTATCAAATTATTGACTTTGACAACTGTTCATCGCTTAACTTTTCTTCTATCTAAAAATATCATTCAACTCATACAAACGTGATTTTTTTGTTTTGGTCATTTCGTCTATTTTTGGCGTTAAATCAAATGGAAGCTAGTCACATAATGTGCACAAGTAACATTTTCATTGGAGTATTAAAGCTCTTTGGAGTGAACCTTAAGTCAGCATATGCCTTTTGGTTCACTTTGTGGATTCTGCTTAGATCTACGCTAATACAATTTGAAAGAAAAAAAAAAACATTTTCATTGTCTTAAAACCAAGGATATGAAGTTCCATATTCTCCATAATCTAAGTGACTATTTTAAAAAAATAAAAAAAATAATGATTTGGTGAAAATTCTTAGCAGAAGACAGAGGCTAATGTATAAGAGAAATCAGTTGAATATCATCCTATCGGATCAAACTCAATAGCTATTTTTGTGGACTGGAAGTAATTCCATTTTGATGGGATTGTGTCTGACTTTTTCGAAAGTTCAGATAACTATTATGAACTTATGTATAATTTTGTTAAAGTCTCCCTCATTATTTGATGTGCTATTTTGATCCCAGGACATTTTTTTCCCTTCTGCTAATGTGTGTCATTTATTGTATTGCGGATACAAGTGCAACTGCATGTGCCTGTGCATTTGACTCCAAAGCCAACTGTGGCTGTAAAGAACCATTGGATTTTAGTCCAATGCTCAGAAAGAAACTCTTAGATCGTTCCTGTATAATAGGTTGGGGGATCAAACCCCGTCTAGTGCATTATAAAGAAGTAATGACTTCCTTTTCTCAAAAAATCCAAAGGGTGCATTATCTGATCTGATGATTCAATCCCCAACCTCTATACAAGTTTAGTTGGGCTCCTCCTCCCTGTAGTACAGGTCTAGAGTAGATTGTTACCGATTATTCAAAAAAAAAAAACTATGGTTTTAAAGATCAGTTTTGATTAATTATTTAACTAATAAATACTTAATCATACTAGATATTTATCAGCATTGAAAAATTAATGAGTAGTATTATATTTTTTTTCTTTTTTTACGTGCAAGCTTAGCATTAGATATTTATCAAACTTAAGGGGCCAAAGCGTGATAGGGAGATAACTCAAGCTGTTGCCATCCTTTACCTTTTCCTTATTTTTCTTTCCTAGTCTTTCAGTTGAACTAGGACTTTGGCCCTGGATGTTGCCCGAGGGGCCCGTGGTATGGGCTAGATTGTGATGGTGATTTATACGGAAGGTGCTTTATTCAGACTTGTGGTGTGAAGCTTTTAATAGTGTTGGTTTTGCATGTATTATATTGTGAGTAAAAGGTAGGCATATTAGTGTAGTATCATTAGACAATGGTTTTGGTCATTATAGTGAACAAAAATTGAAGATTCGGTTTGTTGGAAAATGGATTTGAGGAGTAAAGTCTAAAGATTGAAAAGAGCTTTCATGTAATAGGAAAATTTTATTTGCCTATTATTGTCTGTATTTGTAATGGTTAAGAGTGGTGTACATTTAGAGAGAGAGAGAGAAAGTGAAATATGATGAAATGAAAAAGAAAGATTATATTGTATATGTCTGATGATTTTATTTTGTAGTATGAGTTTATTGGCTAAAGAAAATAAGATAAAATAGGCAATGTTGAATAGTGTGTGTGTGGATGGTATGTTTGTTTGTTTGTTTGTATCGCATGATCTGATATGAGGACAAAGGATATATAGAAAATATTGGTGATTAGATGTCACAAATGATAGCTAAGCATGTGACAAAAAGAGAGCTAAAGAGTGTGAATGGATGGAATCAAAAATAGAAACAGTTAAATATAACCTAAAATCAAGAAAGGAACGAGAGTATGGATAAGCTATAGAACAGAGAATTTTCAAAAATAAATGACGCGAAGAAGAAGGCTGATGACAATAGGATGATAATAGAAACAAAAAATGAGCTATTTCATAGTGACAGAAAGAAAAACAAATCAAAAGTTAATTAAAATGCGATAAGTTAAAAGAATCTGATCATGAACATTTTTCAGATGCCCTGTACGCAGCTAATTTAGCACGTCATAAACTGATTTTGACAAAAAAAAAATGGTCCTATAATCTTCGTTATAAGTCTTACCTGAGGTAGATAAAGGAGGCTGCATGAGCACAAAATGACATTCATTGGATCATTTTCAGGCACATAGAGAATTATGGCTGGTGCATAGCTGTGTTAACAACAAATCAAGAAGATATAGTTAAAGTTGGTTTTGTATATACGGCAAGTCATAGACAAAAGGGTTGTATCAGCAATCATATGGAGTATCATTCAAGCTTGGTGTGCTTCTATTGTTTGATGTATTCAGCCTCTAGGCTCCGTTTTGCGCTAGTTTCAGGGGGAAATTTTACTTCACTGTGTGGTTTGGTTATAGGTGTTAATTGTGATGCTGCTGAGGTAGGGGTGCTAGTTGATTCACTGGTTGGAGTATGCTTTTCAACTGAATCTGAGGGTGCAGAAGATGGTGTGCATGGGGGTGTCAGTGTGATTGATGTTGGTATGTGCTGAATAAGTGGGATGGAATGCTGTTCAGTTGGGACAAAAGCAAAGAGGAAGAAGATAGTGGTTGGTTGCTCTCTTATGCGAGTTGTTCTGCTTCTCATCTGGCAGTGCATGATTTCGGAAACAAGCCTGTTGTTGATAGCTTCTATTGGAATGTTCTGTGCCTATCAAATGCAAAGTAAAGGGAGTGGGAAGTTAGTGGAGGTATTGTGTTGTTGTAAGGAGTAATATGATGTCTTAATATAATAAAAAGAGATGCTATTACTTGTTCAGATTTTGTATATACTTCTACAGCAGCCGGATTGAGGATTTTTTCTGCATATGTATCTTGGACATATGCATCAATGTGGCCTGAATCATCAGCGATTTGAACAAAAAATTTGGCTCTGGAAAGGGCATAAAAAGATTTGTGAGATGTTTTGATTTTCAATGAAACATTGATAGTATTGGTAAAGTATGAAACTGTGTGACAATCACACCTCTCCCTAGGGCATACCCTAAGGTATCAGTGGACCGCCTACCCAACTCTCGTCAGGACTCACTCACTCATACAATAACTAGTTCTCCAAAAATACGATCTAAGAACCAATTCCAAACTTATAAATAACTCACAATCAAACTATTTCAATCTCACAAACCCAAAGTTTCAATAACAATTCAAACCAAACAAGAACTCACAAATTCATTACTCAAATCTTGAAATCCCAAAATATATAGAGTACTTAATTGTACATTCAAAGTTTCACAAATACAATACTCCAAATTCATAGTTCAAGTCTCTCAAGACAAATACAACAGTAAACCCTAGTTCTAATGGTCGGCACCTTCGCTTGGGTTCTCAATCCCTACTAAGGAAAACAAATTTAAAATGATGAGTTAAAACTTAGTGAGTTCCAAAATACATGCAAATCACATAAAACATATAACATGTGGTTTCAAATTCACATTTTAGAAACAAGCATACAAAGAAAGCGAATAACATCACAAGGTAGGATACAGGGCTCTCAGGAGTCAAGATCCACGATGCTAAAGCACGTCTTTGGACTTTGAGCTCAAATCACGTAGTTGACACTTCGTCAACTTTTACATAACAAATCCAAATAGACAACCACTTTCTCCTACTCCACCAAAACCCCCAACCAAGCCTGCCCACCTGGAAACTTATATATTTGTGTATTGCTCTTCCAACAGGGACAAGTCCATACACCAAGTCCAGAGCACACAACACGTAGCCCAAGGTTGTTAAATCTCCTTGACCTGGGCCTTCCCAACGGCTCGAGTCAATAACTTACCAAGGGCATTTAAGTATTCTCAAGAATAACATATACAAAACACATCACATCATATCATATAATCAAAACATGATTCATATCAAGTCATAGGATTCAAACTCATATCACAAGTCAAGAGGTTCCAAAATATACTTGCAATTCAAGTCACGAAACATGCATGAAACTCAACAAAGCAGCAAGGTTCAGTCTCCAAGTTCAAATTTGTTTCAAACTCTTCCCCACTTCCTATAAACAAGTAAAGAGAAGAAATAAGTTTCGCCCCACAATAGCAAAACTAAACTCAAATAACTTAATCATTTCTTTTATCAAAATTCTTCTCAAAATTCCTCTAACTTTGCTCAAGTGAAAAGTAGTCACTCGAGTCGAAGATCATCTTAAAAGATTCCATTTTCAAACCGATACATCATTTAACCAAAATATTCTATCGATGTACTCCTTACTCGCGACTTCTAAATTTTTAGAACAAGGAAATAAAGTAAGGTCTTTCACCTTGAAAATCACCCATTCGAGTTTAAACTTCACACTAAACTTTAATCAAGGTTTTAACACATGTGTAGAACAATTTTCACCAAGTCTCAATATACAAAGTTCATGAAAAATAGATAAAACATTTCAAACCCTCAAATCTGTTCAAATAGCACATTTACCCCCGAAACTAGTGAAAACTCAACTTTTCACCATTAAAATTCAAGATTTTAACTCCATTAAATCATATACTCATAAACAAACATATTACATATTTATTTAGGCAAGATTTAACCAAGAAACATCATAAAATTTTGAAATCAAATGTCAAAACTTCCAAACATATGTTCGGCCAGCCTTCATTACTTTTCTTCAAAATTTTCAACAACAATCCTACTTTCTAACCCCAAAATGAACTCATCTCATCAACAACAACCAAAATCACAACCAGGTCCTCAAGTCCGCTACCTAAAAGTCATCTTAAGTCAGCTACCTAAGTTGGGAATTCAAGAGCCCAACTCCAATGTTCCAAACATAGGTATTTCTAGCAAAATAAACCATGGATCTACAAGATCTAACACTAATAAAGTTAAAACTAAGAGATTTATGTGTTATACCTCAAGATCTTATCTATCTAGATCTAACAAGATCAAGTCAGATCTTGTGACGCTTCCCACAAGGATGATCTTCCAAGCTTTGTATTCCTCGAGATCCTTCAAATTTAACCAAGATCTAGCTTGATCTTTGGTGTTTTCCTCCACAAACCTCAAGAACAAGAAGATGCCAAGCAAGGAGAAGCTTTCTTCCCTCTTCTTTTCTCTCTCTCAATTTCGGACCTCTCTCTCCCTCTCTCTCTCTCTCTCTCTCACGGCAGCCACTAGGAGAAGGAGGAACAAGAGAAATGCCTTCAATGGAGTCTTCAAGTTTCAAGGAATGGAAGATAAAGAAGAAAACCTTCAAACTCTCTCTCTATTCTTGGCCCCCCTCTCTCTCTTGAGTTTCAAGTGTGGGTGAAAAATGAGGGAGCAAGGAAGCAAGAAAGGTGGCTTTTTATAGACAAAAGGCTTGGTCCTCCTTAATTTAAGGAAAAAGTGAACAACTTCACTTTTTGTCGCGTCAACGCACGACGCTTCAACTTTTACTGGTTTTTCTCATTCTGACACTATCCATTCTTAAATATATCTCTATAATATCTCCACATATGCTCGGTTTCATCTTAGAGTTACTATTCACACTTTGGAACAAAAATCGACGCTTAAACTGGCCGAAACCAAACATCGGCAAATAATTCTTGAAAAATTCGTTAAATTGGAAAATAATAACTCAAAGTATAAATTCACTAATATTTTAGTGAATAAACATAATATAAATATTATTATGCATTTTAAAATAAAAATTAAAATTTTGAGGCCCTCACAAACTGGACCTTAGTACTGGTTTCTGCTGGAAGTGTTTGCAGCTGTTGCATGTAAATGGCATGTCCATAGTTGCTCCAGTATTACATGCACAGTTGCCACAGTTGGGAACGTAAAATTACTATCTGTCATTTGTGATTTTGAATCTGCATTTAATCCAAAAGTCCTTGGTCTGAAGATTGTGTTAGGAAAATACGACAGGAAGTTAATATTGATGTTGAGCAATAGGGTGGTTAATAAATGTGGGTAAGAATTTGTACTTACAACAAAAGCAGAACTGAGGACTTAAGATATCTGATGGACATCTTGCTCTGAAGGACCAATCAATTTTTGCTTTGATTTCTCATAGTGCTTCTTTGTTTTCACTTTTTCAATGTACACTTTATTTTCTTCAACCCTGTAATAGTGGATGTATGGTATTTTTATATGGATTAAATGTGTATATGCTATGATATATTCATTGAGTTATTAAAGAGCAGCAAATAAACTTACCATGTGGCTAAAGAAGATAGTTCTGGAAATGGAGGATTAAACAAAATAGTTGTGCTTTTTGTAGTGCGCAGAGATATTCCTATTTAATTGGAACATAGTTTGATGAGCATTAAATTGGTGTTATATAATGCGAATGCATAAGGGAATAATCTACCTACCATAAAAGCTTGTTACCATAGGTTTGAGCACAGCAATGATAGAATAAGTATGCAAGCTTTTCATGAGCTCTGCTTCTTCATGCTGAACAAAAGTTTCCCACATCATGAAAACAATTGGCCGGCATTTTCATGGACATGAATGATGGAATGTCAAAGCAAAAAAAAAAAGAATAGCTTAAGATAAAAAGTATTTGAATATACATACTCTTGATTGATGATGACCATTTCTTGTATTGTGCATGACTTTTCTCCACCTATAATTTGCTGGGGAAGTGCTTGAATAACAGCACCTATGATATCTGTTTGTTCTGTAGACACCAAATTTTGACCATTTCAGTTGTTTTCCTATGTTTTTATGTATTAATGTTTTGTTATTTATTGTTGAATTTTCTAACATATTTTCCTTATTTTTGTAGGTTTCCTTAAAAAAAAAAAGAGTCAAACGCTGACCGATTCGCGATGAGTCCAACTTGATCGGCGAAAAAAAAATGACGCCAGATTCTTCCGGATCATCCTTTCCAGCTGTAATTTCTGATGCTTGAACGATAAGAAACCTATTTAAACATTCCCCAACTCACCCCTAACGCCTAACAACTCATCTAACGTTCAAGATTAGCTCACCTCATCCCAAGAACATCAAAACCCTTAGTTCTAGGTTTGGTGGCTATAAATAGCCTAGATTAGGGTTTAACAAAGAGATGGAAAAAGATCTGAGAGAAAAAGAGGCAATTAGGAGAGTTTTGAGAGAGAAAAAAGCAGAGAAAAACGGCTGGGAATTAGAGAGGAAAAAGGAAAAGAAAGAAGAAGAGAAAAGCTGGGTTTCACACTTGAGGAGATTATTCTTGGAATTTCATCTCTTCTCTTGTTTAGATTCAAAGCTTCAAATTGTAACATCCTTCAACTCTATTTACTTGTTTTTGATCATAAATTATTCTGAGATTTGGACCTTTTGGTGGAACCAAGGTTTGAATAGTTTTTTTTAGTTTGGGATATTTGATGATGATTATCATTTGTTATATGAGCATGTTGTGTTTATAAAGCCTTGGTAAGGCTAGTAGATTTTTTTTTCGTTTAAAATCGATGCGTTTGATGCTTACGTGATGATCTTTGTGGATTCTGAGAAATTTCTGGAAAAAATATTCTTCACGTTTTGAAGATGTGAAGAAACGCGGACCTCTTGCGTGGATCACTTCCGCGTCCGCGCTTCCTCTTGAATGTTTGAAGTTGTGAAGAACGCGGACCTCTGCGGGACTACTGGCGTAATGATCTGCGTTTACGTTTGAATACTTGAAGATGTGAAGAAACGCGAGTAGTTGCAGCCGTCAGCGTAACTACCAAGCGTTTCTAACGGCGATTCTCCCCTTCCCCTTGTTGTCCATTTGATGATGCTAATGCTTATGATTTGATCTTTGTGGGTTTAGCTTGTTTTGACATGATCGAATGATGATGTTTGATGCCTTGAACGATCCCTTGCCTCAATATTTCGTTTGTATTATTGTCTGAAAAAACTGGAAGCAATCTTCCTGATGTTTTGAAGATGGGAAGAGACGCATGGCTGGTTCTGCTGCTTAGTCAGCAGATCCAGCGTTTCCTCCTGGACTTTGATTTTGCCTGTAACGCCTTGTTGTCTGCTGGCTGTCCAAATCCTAAGCCCTCTTTTGTGTTCTGTGATATTTCCTCTTTTGTTCCAGAATCTTACTCTATGTCCTAGTATTATCTGTTTGCTTGCAGAATCTGTTTAAACACCTTTTCTTTGAATTTTTGATTGGTTTTTCCTTTAAATTGGTACCTTGATCCCTTTTGTTGACATTGAGTCTTAGATAACCATTTCCATCATTTAAGGATCTGATTAAGGCATCACATCAAGGGATGGTAACTTCTTGCCCCTACTATGTGCTCTTTATGTGTTTTTGCATGATTTTGCATGTTTTAAAATTAAGTTTTCCTTTGCCTTTATTCATGCCTAGTCTTTATTTATGTCATTCAATTTTTGGGCAAATCATTTGGAGGCCTTGGATGCCAAGTTGTAATAGATAGGTTTAATTTTGGGCAAAAAGTGTATTTAGTCTAGAAAATGTAATAGTTAGATTATTATTCCGAATTTTTCCCCCTTAGAATGTATTTAGGTTTCTCCCAATGTAATAATTAGGTTTTATATGCTTATTTTGCATGCTTGCATGATTATGTGTTTACTTGCTTTCCTAGGGCCTTGCATCTAGACATTATGCCTATGTGTTACGTGTTTATGTGTTTTATGTGTTTATTTGCTTTATTATCATGTCTACATGTTTATTGTGTAAATATATTGACGTCACCACACTAGTCCAACGCTAGTTGGGGCCTTCCCTTTCGATTTCTCACTAATCCAATGTTAGTGAGAACCTTTTGACGAGGGCTAGTCCAATGCTAGACCCTTAAACGCCGTTTATGCATTAGATGCAAATTTCACACACTTTTCACTTTTAGAGTTTCTTTCCCATTTTGCATGTCACTATTCTCCCATCCCGTATGCGAGACATCTCATTTAGCTTTCTCTTTATTAGATTAGTGCATTTAAGGCATTACCCTTTGAAATAGGGAAAAGAGCGAGTATGGCTCCCTAGCCTTAGCACGCTTTTATTTCCTTCTATGAAAAGGAAGAATTAAAGTTGCGAATTTAGTCCCACACACCCATTATGTTGCATTATCCCTCTTTAGGACATTCATGTGCATTATTCTTCTTTAAAAAATCAAATTTCTTTCTTCATATTTAGCAATTCAAAGTCAAAAATTCATTTTCCTTAAAATTGCATCTTTTGGAAATCCAAGTTCCTCTTTGCACTTAAAATTGATCTTTTCAAAAATCCGATTTTTCTTCTCTTGATATTTTATAAAAAATTGCATTTTTGAAAACCCTACTTTCCGTTTGTTCGAGTCTCATAATTTGCATTTTTCGTGACCTCCTCGAGGGATCAAAATTGGATGACATAACTAATGTGATCAATTCCAATCACACCTCAAGGAGACATTTGCCCCTCTCGATCCAACATTAGGTTTAGGTTTTGCATCCATATAGACAACATCCAAATGTGATAAATTTGAAGTTAGAATTAGGACAACTAAATCTTGCAACTAGCTTTGGCTAGGTTAGAAGGGTGCCTTAGAGGCAGTAACATCAATCTTTGCCTTCCTTCTTCAACCGCAGTGACGAACCTTTTCTCTAGTTTTTCAAAGACCTGGAGTCGTCTAAAAAGGGTTTTCTTTGTTTATTTTCATTAATTAAATCTTTTGGGTGACTTGGTACACCTAAACTCTATACCAAGTGGCGACTCCAAACTTTTTCTAAAAACCCTTTTCTAGACTTTTATTTTTGGGTCCAAACCGTCGCATTTTATAGTCCCATGACCCCTTTCCCTTTCTTTTTCAAAAATCAAAATCCTTCCCTTTCTTTCTTCCATTCGAAAAAAATGGGGCGCGACATGTTCACAGGGGAAAAATTATTGCTTCGGGTCGATAATTAATAACTCAGTATGTATTTGGAAAAGGAGGGAATGAATTAATAAGCATACTGAATCTTTCGGCTAGCTTTCCTTGGTATTGGTCTAGCTGCCAAAATGATGTCAAAGGAAAGTACTTTGATAGCTATACTGGGAGTTCACTGTGATGCTCTGTAATAAATGTGGTAGTGTTAAGGGTGAATTGGAGAGGTAGGGTTCCAATTTGATTTCTTGGGTCTGGGACTGAAGCAATATAAGCACTTCCAATGTAGTATCATTTTTGCAGTTGAAACATGCGTCCAATAATTGCTATGTCAGTGTCATAGATGACTCCTTGAAATGTGTCATTCTAGAATTTCAAAAATATGTAAAAAAAAAATAGAGAAAAAGTGTGATAAAGCTGAGCGAAAAAATTTTGAAAGATAAACCAGCATTGTTAATATGCTACAATGATTATTTATAGTGACATGTTCATCAGCAAAAAGTAAGTGCATGAATTTCTTTCCCTTGATTGATGATATGAGCGTACGTGACTTATATATATATTCTGTGCTTTTAGGGCACATAATAAGAGATGGGTTTAAATGTTAGCTGTTCGAAAAAATTTAAAATTTATATGCTAAAGTTTCCTAAATTCAAGAGGGAGATGATGATGTTCAAAATTTAGAGTAGACCAATCCCTCCTATTTTGTATGTTTATCCTATTTCTTAAGGGTGCAAAATAGAATATATATATATATATATATATATATATATATATATATATATATATATATATATATCTTTTCTAGTGATAATACTATACAATTCAGACGGGATATAGTATTTCCATGTGGTGATCAACTTCCACTACTTTTTTCTTTTTTCTTTTCTCTAATGACAACAAAAGCGATGAGGTCTTCTTTGGATTGTGAGATTTCAGGAGAAGATATTTTGAATTGTTTTTACATATTTATTAGCATTCTATCGTGTATATACGTATAAAAAATTCTTAAAAATATAATCCAAACAAGACAGTAATGTTTTTATATTTCTGTATAGATTTTTTTCTTCAATAAAAAAAAGTAATCATAGTTATTAGTGAATTTAACTCTAGAGCCATCATAGTGGTGAGTGATTTTTTTTTCTTTACACATTATGCCTTTTCTCTCTATTTCTTCCTCTGCTCCTATTCCTCTTCTTCTTTTTTTTTTTTTTTTTAATTTTTATTTTTTCTTCAATCTTTCGCACTTCACTGGAATGCAGCTGTTCATCTTTCCCTTTTAGGTTCTAACACACCAGCGGTGGGATTAAGCATCGGTAATTGCACCCTCCAACCGCTCCCAGAATGCTCTCCGGCGACGGTTGCAGTTCAGAATCTTTAGGCGAATCATCCCAAGAATCAAAAACAGAAGCTGCAGCTGAATCATCCCAGAAAGTAAGAGCAGATGAGCCCCTAACTAATCCCATATGCGGAGCAGGACAAATCGGCGCCCTCCATTGTCAGTCGCATCCCCTCGAACCGCCATGCAACCTTTCACAACCAGAACTTAGAATCCCACTCAGATGAACCAAACCCTTGAGAACCGATCTGACAAAGCTGCAGCAGTCTTTATAGCCGACAATGTTGATATCTTGGAGCAAATCTTGCTCTATTTACCCCCAAAATCCCTGCTTCGCTTCCAATGTGTCTCCAAGAAATGGCTCTCCATCATATCGGAGCCCGCCTTCCGCCCGTCTCTGGTTTTATTTCAGAAGGACTTCCTCCTCTGCCGCAGCCACCGAAGCCCTGTTTCTGTTTGGCTGGAAACACAATAATACTTCAGGTGGAGCTTAATTTTGCCTCCCTCTCAGATGGGTATGTAAATTCAATGGCTAACATCGTTTTCCCACTTGAATAATTTATTTGATAATGGTGAAATTTTGAATTTCCATTCATGCAATGGTTTACTAGCTCTTGTGTTTAAATTGGATGATTATGATAGTCATAGAGAAATTGTGGTGTATAATCCTACTACTCAGCAGCATAGGCTTGTTCCTCAGCCCAATGGTGGTTCTGAGCTCAATGATCCACAGTTCTATGTTCCTCATTTCGACGATGTTCCAGAACTTGAAGTAACCCATCGTTTTGAGGCTTTGAATATTGTGTTTGATCCCTCAAAATCTGATTATTACAAACTTGTGTGTGTATGGTGGGATGATTACCATGGTACCATCCAAGATAGATGTGGATTCTCTGTGTATGCATCCGAAACTGGGATTTGGAGGGAAAGTAAGGACGCATTGGTGATGGATCCTCCTGATTTACCTGCTACTTATTTTGGGAAAGGGGTGTTGTGGAATGGTGGTCTTCACTGGGTTAGTGATTGGAAGGACACTATGTGCATTGACTTGGATGAAGAATGCCTTCGCCTAGATATGCCATCTCTTCCTGTTGAGTTCGGTGAGTGGGAATTTTGGTGCTTTGGGGAATCTAATGGGTGTTTGTATGTCATTGAGGTAGACAATCCGTCCGGGATGTTGTTTGATGTTTTTGAGATGGCAAGGGACGATTCGAAATGGGTCCTGAAGTACCATATGTTGGATCCTTAATCCAACGTTGGACTTATATGTAAATAATTATGTATTGCAGGCTGTCAAATAAAGTTAGCAATTAAAGTGGTTCTATGGCTTGGGCTTTAATGTATCTAATAGTGGTATGGCCTTTAATGTAGACTTGAGGGATTTCCTATTACAATGATGGGGTGAAATAGGGTTTCCAATGCAGGAAAGTTATCTATAAATAGGGTCATGGTCCCCAGGTCACACGTAACCTAGCCGTCATATTTTCTAGACATCCCATCCTCTAGAAATAATACCTAGAGAGAGACTAAAGGCTCCCTCAAGAGGAAGAGCGAGTACGTGTAGATCTGGAAGGCCACCCCACCCCAGGATCTAAGGATTCATCAAGATTCGATCAATATGAATTAATGCAGTCATAATACTTGTTGTAACTGTATTCAAATATCTGATATTGGGATCCTGAATTAAGTTCTAACAAGTGGTATCAGAGCACCCAATATCAGGTTTTGAATCATTAAAGTTAGCAATTTGTAATCTTTAAAATTATTATAAAGATTGCATTCGGTTCGATGCAACCCGGCATGGAATAAGTTTCATTGTTGGAGTGATTCATGAATTATGAATCTATATATTAATCATGTATTTATGCTTTCAATGGCTTTGTCGTTCTTAGTTATTGATTGTCGTGATTTGGTTTTTCTGATTGCTTTCCGAACTATGCATGTGTTATGTTCAGGAAGCTTCTTTAATTAAACAATGGTGTTCTTGAAAGTTATGGGACCTGCATGTTTCTTGGCTTTCATGAGTATTAAATAAGCATGAACATTCCAATTTCGCATGGCCTTGTTTTTGGTTTCGTGCATATATGAATCCAGAAGCAGGGGACCCATGCTTCGTTGTTTTCCTGAGTTTTGAAACATCTGTTTGCATGGTTAATAGTCTCATGCATTGTTTCTCCGTCAGTGGACCTTGATTCGGGTTTTGCTCTCGTTTGCATTCTACATGAATTGGCATATTCAATGATTAAAGAAGTTTCTAGCCTTTCGTTCTGGTTATCAAGATCAAAGCTAGCCACGGTTTTGATGCACGGGACCCACATATAATTATGATGCTTCACAGATTCCATGAATCCTGCTTTTGCAACTAATCACAATTTGTACGATTGCTTTCTTTTGCATTTTAGCATGCAATTGTGACTTGGTCCTCCAGTTCTGTGATTATTATGCAAAATTGACATTGCTATACGGCTTTCTTGCTTCCGCTATTAAATGTTGGTTTATGAGATTAAAGTTTCATGAATTTTTAGTAATTTCTTTATGTTAAGAAAATTAGGGTTTCCTAATTAAAGTTAATTAAGCCTTATAAAGTCCAAAAGGTTGGCCCACCAAATATATGGTCTTATAAAGCTTTTATGGACTTTAATAAATTATGGGCTTAAATGGTCAAATTTTGGGTCCAAATTATGGATATGGATATTTGATCCAATAAGTTTGATCCAATTGTCTGGTTTGACCACCTTTGACTAAGGTTGATTTTGTTCTAAAATTTTGCATAATTTTAAATTCGAATATTGGTATGGTTATATATATATTTTGGGATAAATTTAATTGAAGCAACATGTCACCAAAGTGACCTCTCTTGTGGAAATTAATTTATTCTAAAATATAATTAGTTGTGTATTTGTATTTTGTGAATATTGATCGCCCAAAGGGGTCAATATTTAACAAATTGCATATGCACTTGTGGTAATAATCATTGATAATTATTTGATTTTAAATGTGAATTATAAATTGGCCCAAAGGAAAATTTATTTTTCGACATGTATTTATTGTCAGTGTTTATTATTACACCAAGATATCACTAGAAGTTAATATTTTTGTCCAAAGACAAATATTAATGGAATATCGATGTCTTGTGATGGGGTTACCTTTATTTGAATTTATAATTATTTTTCGGTTATGTGAGCTTGTTTTAATTATATGTGTTGTTTTTTTTAGTTGTGAATGATCCCGCAAATATCATGACCGACGTCCAATATTCCTTTATTAAATGGCACTAACTTCAAGTCACGGAAGGAGAATCTCCGATAGTTCTTGGGTCATGGATCTAGACCTTGCGTTGGATTGATACTCACCCACCACTTACATGCGGTACCTCGATGAAAGAGGAATTTGGAAATGTGGGAGAGATCAAATCGCATGTGTCTAATGATCATGAAAAGCCATTCCAGAAGCATTTAGAGGGACTATGTCTGATAAGACACATTCAGCTAAAGCGTTCCTTCAGGACATTGAAAAGAGGTTTGTCAAGAATGAAAAGGCTGAAATAAGTACATTCTTGACACGCCTAATTTCAATGAGATCTGATAGTAAAGGCAACATCGAGTACATTATGGAGATGTCTCATCTTGCTTCTAAATTGGGTGCACTAAACCTTACAATTTCAGAGGAATTACTAGTGCATCTGATTTTGATATCTCTTCCTACACGGTTTAGTCAATTTAAGGTGAGCTATAGCTGTCAAAAGGAGACTTGGTCTCTAAATGAACTCATCTCACTTTGTGTAGAGGAAGAGGAAAGGTTGAAGCAAGATCGGTAGAGAAGTGCTCACTTAGTCTCTACCACTAATAATAAAGGGAAGGGGCGCAAAGGAAGATGGATAAAGAAGGCTGCAGTGCACTCCAAAGAAACAACAAAAGCGGTTGAGCAGGAAAGAATGGTTGTTTCTTTGTGGTCTTGAAGGACATAGAAAGAAAACACCAATTATCACGCTTGGCGTGCTAAAGAAAGGTATGCTTCTTAATTTGGTTTGTTAGGTTAATTTAACTTTTGGACAAACTTGGTGGATGGATTACGGTGCAACAACTCACATCAGTGTGTCTATCGGGGTTACTGAGGTTGCGAAAACCTAATGATAGTGAAAGATATATCTATGACGGCAAGCGGTTCAAGTTGAAGCAATTGGAGTTTTAGATTATTACTAAAGTCAGGATTTTATTTGGATCTAAATGAAACTTTTATTGTACCGTCTTTTAGACGGAATTTAATTTCTGTTTCTCTTTTGGACAAATCTGGTTATACTTGTTCATTTGGAGATGGAAAATTTAGATTGTTTCATGATTCAAAATTGGTTGGTTCCGGTACTTTATCATATTGTGATAATCTATATTTAGGTTGACACAATTGCTACATATAATGAATCCATTTGAGTACAGAGGTGTAAAGAGAAAATTAACCAGCGAGAATTCAGCCACATTATGGCACAAGAGATTGGGTCATATCTCCCAAAGGAGAATAGAAACTTGTGTCAAATGAAATTCTCGACCCCTTAAATTTTACATGATTTTGGTGATTGTATTAGCGTATAAAGGGAAACAAACCAATAAAAGGAGATTTGAAGCCAATAGGGTCTCGGGCGTCTTAGAACTTATACATCTGAGACATTTGTGGACCATTTCCTACGTCACTTTGGAATGGTCAACAATATTTTATAACGTTCATAGGCGATTTCTCGAGATATGGCTACATATATCTCATTCATGAAAAATCTCAGTCCCTAGACGTGTTCAAAAATTTTAAAGCTGAAGTTGAGAATCAACTCAACAAAAGAATTAAAAAGCATCGGTCCGATGCATGGTGGTGAATACTACGGTAGATATGATGGTTCGTGAACAACGTCCAGGGGCCTGGCCTTTGCTAAGTACCTAGAAAGAATGCGGTATCGTCCCACGACACTATGCGGGTTCACCCACTATGAATGGTGTTGCTTGAAGAGGAAAATAGAACGCTAAGGATATGGTGAGGAGTATGATAAGTCATTCTACCTTACGTAATCACTCAGGCGAAGCACTTAAAGACTGCACATATATCATGAGTTCCAACTAAGGCAACTACCAAAACCCCTTATGAGCTTTGGACTGGTAGGAAACCTAGTTTGAAGCATTTACGTGTTTGGGGTTGTCCAGTTGAGGCAAGGCCTTATAGGCCAAATGAAAAGAAACTGGATTCAAGAGCGGTTGTTATTTTGTTGGATATTACGAAAGATCCGGGGTTACAAATTTTATGATCCCACGTTAAATCAATGTTGAGGCAAATGCTCGATTCTTTGAGGATGTTGAGTTTGGGGGAGAAGATATAGTTAGAGATATTGTCTTTGAAGAGGAATATGTTAATATTCCCACAGGTGTTATTGGCATTGTTCAGGATCCTATTCCTAGCATTGTTAATGACACAGCAAATCAAGACAATGTCAGACAATCTCCTACTCTGGAAGAACAAACTCTACCACCTCAAGAATTAGGTGCCATTAAGGAGATCCACAAGAGAAAGGAGAAGTGCGGCTGAGATGATTACATTGTTTTCTCCAAGAACATGAGGATGACATTGGATTGATGGAAGATGATCCAATCAACTTCCATCAAGCCATGGAAAGTTCAAATTCTCGAAAGTGGATTGATGCCATGAATGAAGAGATGAAATCTATGAAAGACAATGACGTTTGGGATCTTGTCCCATTACGGAAGGAGGCGAAACCTATTGGTTGTAAATGGATATTTAAAACCAAAGGGATTGAAAGGCAATGTGGAAAGGCACAAAGCTCGTCTTGTCGCCAAGGTTTCACACAAAGGAAGGCATCGACTATAAAGAGACCTTCTCCGGTTTCTTCGAAGGACTCTTTTAGAACTATAATGGCACTAGTGGCGCATTTCAATCTTGAGTTACACGGATGGATGTAAGGCGGCGTTTCTCAATGGTAACATTGATGAGACGATTTATATGGTGCAACCAGAAAACTTTGAATCAGCTGATTCAAAGAATATGGTTTGCAAACTTAAAAAATCCATCTATGGGCTCAAGCAAGCATCTCGACAATGGCATTTTAAATTTCATCAAGTGATCATCTCGTTTGGCTTTGAGATGAATCTGGTTGATGAATGCATATACCATAAATTCTGTGGGAGCAAGTATATTTTCCTAGTATTATATGTTGATGATATTTTGCTTGCCAGCAACGATATAGAATTATTGCATGAAACCAAGAGATTTCTAACTAAGAATTTTGAGATGAAAGATCTTGGTGATGCATCTTTTGTGTTAGGCATTCAGATACATCGGGATCGTTCTCGGGGTATTCTTGGACTATCACAAAAGGGTTATATCGAAAAGGTTCTCAAACGATATGGCATGCAAAATTGCAAACCAGGTGATACCCCTGTGGCTAAAGGAGACAAGTTTAGTCTTGATCAGTGTCCTAAAAATGCTCTTGAGGAAATGGAGATGCACAAGATTCCTTATGCATCTGCAGTAGGGAGTCTAATGTATCTTCAGGTATGTACGCGTCCGGATATTGCGTACATTACCGGGATGCTTGGTAGGTATTTAAGCAATCCAGGATTAGATCATTGGAAAGCAACCAAACGGGTCTTGCGGTACCTACAAGGAACAAAAGACTGCATGCTCCGTGTCGGAGATCGGATAAGCTTCGAGATCATTGGGTATCCGATTCGATTATCTTTGGATGTCAAGATAGTATGAAATCAACAACGGGCTACATCTACTTATTGGCTGAGGGTGCCATCTCTTGGAAGAGTGCTAAACAGTCTCTCATAGCCTCTTCCACTATGGCTCAGAGTTAAGTAGCTTGTTATGAGGCATCCAACCATGGAATTTGGCTGCGAAATTTTGTCACAGGATTACGTGTGGTGGACACTATTGATAGACCACTCAAACTATTTTGTGACAATAAATCAGCGTTCAATATTCCAATAACAAGGAGCTCAACGAAGTCAAAACATATAGACATCAAGTTCACGGTTGTTAAAGAAAGAGTTCAGAGTGGACAGTTGTCTATAGAGCACATTGGAACAAACTCCATGATTGCGGATCCGCTTACTAAGGATTGCCACCCAAGTCGCTTTCACAGCACACTTGCTATATGGGTGTCATGGCATTAGGTGATATTTAGTTTTAGTGGGAGTTTGTTATTTTAGATGCTCTTGAGACATTGATATTTTTCAGTTGTTTAAGGATATTTCTGTGTAAATAAAGTTTCAGTTCATTTCTACTCTGTTTTTGGTATGGTTTGATCTCATGAAAGTTTAAGGTGGACCAGTTGGAAATAGGCATGTTAAGATCACATTACATGAAATTTTCATGCTACACATCCACATCATAATTCATGTCATTCAATTATATTAGCATACGTGACCATTGATGGGTCGAGTTACGAAAAGTGTAACAAAGGCCGCTTTGATCCTATGTTTATATAATTAATGGACGGAATTGGTTAGAGATACATTTGGTTATGACAGCAAATTTGAGCTCATATGGTTATTTTGCAAAACATAATTATGAAGTTACACATATAGTCCAAGTGGGAGATTGTTGGATCCTTAATCCAACGTTGGACTTATATGTAAATAATTATGTATTGCAGGCTGTCAAATAAAGTTAGCCCAATTAAAGTGGTCTACTATGGCTTGGGCTTTAATGTATCTAATAGGGTGTGGGCCTTTAATGTGTAGAGAACTTAAGGGGATTTCTATTACAATGATGGTGAAATAGGGTTTCCAGCGGTGCGGGAAAGTTATCTATAAATAGGGTCATGGTCCCGGTCGTAACCTAGCCGTCATATTTTCTAGACATCCCATCCTCTAGAAATAATACCTAGAGAGAGACTAAAGGCTCCCTCGAGAGGAAGAGCGAGTACGTGTAGATCTGGAAGGCCACCCCACCCCAGGATCTAAGGATTCATCAAGTATTCAGTCAATATGAATTCAGGTACGCTTCCGCAATAGTACTTGTTGTAACTGTATTCAAATATCTGATATTGGGATCCTGAATTAAGTTCTAACACCATATCTATCTTGCTCCTCTAAAATGTTTATATGCGTCAATGGTGGATGAGTTCTATGATCCACTCGACGGGAGGCGGTATAGATTTGGTATGCCTTTTTTCCTTGAGGATGAGAAGGAGAAGAAAACAAGTCTTTTGATATCTCTTCCGGAAAAGGTGATTTTGTACAACATCAATGATGCAGTTGTTACAAAGCTTGTTGAAGTAGGGCCAATTGATTTTGGATATAGCTGGAAGGGTCAGTTTTATCAATGGAAGGACACGTATCAACATTTAATTAGGTAGGAAAACGTTGCTATGTTTTTCAAGGGACTTGATGTTCTCTGTTCTTGCCTACTACTGGAAAATTTCTAGCTGTGAAACTATTAGTGAATCTTAAATCTGTTGTAATTATGTATATATAATGTAACTATGTTTTAGAATGCTTCTATGAATTTTAAATCTCGATGCTTTTGGATCCTTTTGTCACAATTCGTTCCAATCGTTCTAGAGTGTGCAAGTAATAGGAATAGTTGCTTGTAAGTTCTACAGGAATCTGGTCACAGGGCTTCTTCTTTTTCTCTTTGAAAATGAATTAAGACTTTCTTGAGTGTGAGATTTGTGCATTTCAAGCATTCCGGCCAGCTTTGCGACTGCCCCTTTTGCTCTAGTTAAATCGAGTAGTTCATCATTGATCTGTATTTACCTTTTCACCTTAAATTTTGAACTGCTTTGGACTGATAAGGGGGTTTAATTTTGGTTTGGTGCCAAATGATTTACCTCTAAACATGTAAAGTACACATACCTGGGCGGGAATGTTTTGAAGTTAAACTGGATTGTAGCTTTATAAGCAACTGCCCCAACCACAAAAAGCTTCTATGGAAGTTGAGTTTGGTGATTTTACTGGCATGCAATACCAGTTACTCGAGTAGGCATTGACATGGTTTTGTTGGGAAAACATATTCGTTTGCCTCCTCGTTGACATTGCTCATAATGCATCAGGACATTGTATCCAGGATGTGTTCTTGGCTTTAAGCAGCAATTGCTTTGGATTTCTTTTCACAAGCAAATCTGCTTTGCCGTTTTATGAGTTTCCAACTCTCATCTGAAGTTTGTTATAGTATGATAACCAAAATGTTACTGAGGTAGTTTTCCTATTCCCTCTGAAGGTATCATTCTAACATGTGATTCTCAAAGGATGTTTGTATAGATTCAGTATTCAGATGCGTGACTTTTTGCGTTGTAATAACAGTTTGACTAACGGATATTTATGGGACGCTCGATAAGAGCGGGTTCAGGTATTAGTTTTTGAAACAGTATAGTTACTTCGGAAAAGTGTTGCAATTTAGGGGTGCAATAGATGTAACTATGTGATAACTTAGGTGTGATTTAGTTGTCTTATGCACTTGTTAAGAAAACCCTTGTAATAAAGCTCAACAAAAGTTGGTCTAATTGTCGTCGTTTGAAATTAGTAAGTGATTCTGTATGATGGATTTTAATATCTTTCTTGAATTATCATTCGTACAAGCAGCAGCTCTAGAAACACAGTACTCCAAAGTTCTTTCCTTAAGCTGAAACATCATCAACAGATATGTCCTGGTCACACTGACACAGTCATACTAAGTCCACGGATCATAGTACACTACTTTCAACATGAGGATGTAAGTGTGGATTGTAGAATTAGTTGCCTGAATTGGTTAAATTGGAGCTATAAATGCACTTTAAAGTTTGAGTAATATTGTAGGCTACTTTGAAGGGCCAAAACGGCATTAAACCTAGTGAATTTCATTACCAGGAGCAACATATAGATTTATTTTTTAAAAAAAACTATTAATCACCGGGTAATGATCTTTAAGGTGCAAAATTCTAAATAAATGTGTTGTGTCATCGGATAAAGCAATAAGCATGTACTTTTTAGAGGTTTAACTCTTTTTTTTTTTTTTTTGAGAGTGCGATACATCAATTTTTTATGGCCACCATATATGTTCTGTGCACCAATTTTCTTCTTTTTCATATATTATTAGTAACTCATTGATGTAAATTTGTAACTAGTAACCAAACTTAAACACAACTTGCACCAAGGGGGATTATTACAAACATTATGGACCCATGAAAATTGGCGTTGTTTTAAAGCTATTCTTTTGTAAATTTTCTTTCTTTGAGAGCTCTACTATTTTTTTCCCCCTAAGGAATCCAGTTGCTATATTTCTTTGTGAAACGAAGTGATTGTCTAAAACAGTAGACCGGATTAAAGGAATCTTAGGGTAATTCTGGTGGGCTTCTACTCTATGGAGGAAAGATGTTAATCTTTCTTTGCTTGGCTTCAATGACAGGTTAATTGATGCAAAAATCCAACATGCTTCATATCCTCCAACATGGCGACTTTCTGGCTACTATGGTGAACCTAATGTCAATGCAAGGAAAATTAATGATGGGCATCTCAAAGTTTTTTTTTTTTTTAACTATATATTTTAACAGGAGAACATGTTCATGGGCTGTAATCAAAGTTTATCATCTCATTGCCTCACTTTAGAGTAGTAGTAAGATTTTAATTTCATGGGATGAATAACCAGTGAGATTTTGTATTGGAAAAAGAAGTGTGTATGGACACTTGAATTAATAGTCAAACTTGTGGAAAATAATCAAGTACGAATAAGAAAGAAATTATTGAATGTGGATTTTTTTTAAATATTATTTACCTATATCATAAACACATTTTCTAAACAACTTTTTATATTTCCAACTACATTTTGGGCTTGTTCTCCATTGATTATTTTAACTGATTATAAATTCTGATTTTGGATAATCAATTTTTGTGATGTCCTCGGTTATTTTTGTATTCTGATTATAGATTTTTTTTAATAATTAAACAAGTTAAAATTTGTAATCACTCAAAAACTAATTTTGCTGATTTTGATTATTCTTGATAATCAATTTTTGTAATCAGATTTCATAAAATCTAAAGCACCCGATAATTACATATGTCATAACACAAAAATTGCTATAGTATTATTTTAAATAAATTTTCCAAAAACGTCCTAAGAAGCCTATATTTCCATTTTTTATTTTGGTAAAATATTTCAAATTCACCCAGTTCGCTGTTCCACTTTGCCCCACTTAAACGACAGCACGCTTGCTGCCAAATTTGTCCCTAAAGTAAACTTGCTCATCCTCTGTGACTCAGAGTTAGTGAAGCACATGAGGAGGTATAATACAAAGTATTATATATATACCATTATATAGCCACCTCTCTCCGAAGGGTATCAACGACTCATTTCGCCAGGACTCACTACAAACCCTCAAGCATATTATAGATTTCAAATAATCACACTTCAAGATCTCTAAAATAATAATACATGCATTCGCTCTTAAAGCCTTAATTGAGGTCCAACAATAAATGATAGTTAACTTACAAAGGTAAATCCTCAATAATATCTATTAAAACTCCTATAACATCAATTTCAGGTACAATAAATCTTTAACTTCGAAATTTAACATTAAGCCTATACAAAATTTATGAAAATCCTACCAAAGTAACTAAATCCTCGATCTACGTTTTCCACTTCGAGACCTGTTAAGGAAAACAAACTGGGGTGAGCTAACGCTCAGTGAGGCCAAGGAGAAACATGCAAGCACGTAATCAAGTAAGTAAGAAAGCCAGAAAATTCAGATATAAAAGCACGTAAATCAAACATTCACTTGTACTATTGCAATTTTCACCAGGAGATTGTATTCTCAAGGAATCACTACTCGAGGGCTTACATTAGACAAGAGTCTTGGAGTTGGGTTGGAGAACCCTCTTGACTCTCTATCTACGATTAATTTATGCAAACACGGTGACCGTTCATATGGGAAAAAATACGATGCGGGTAGGATCTGGGGCTCGGGAGCCAACTTCCCGATTAAGCAGTTGAGTCCATTCCATCCCAAACGTTGACCCTCCGTCAACTTAGCAGGTAAAGTCCGTAGAAACTCCATTTAATACAACCTCCGTCCAACAATTCACCCTCTCGGGCCCAAAACCAAACAGGTAAGTTTAAGAGGTAAAGCTACAACGAGCAATACCGAGCAAGACCTCTCCAATAGGTCAAACTCAAAAAATAGTACCTAAGATTCACCAAACTTCCCGACCAAGCCCTTGCCGGCTCGGGTCCCAAGGATCCCAATAGGTTTTGGCCCCATTTATCACTTTTTTAAGTCGATGGATTATTCCAATCGACATTCGATTCTGATCAAGTCAAGTACAGGTTCAGGTCAAGTCAAATAACAATCATGTACATGCAAGACAAGTAAAGAGGGAAGCTGATAAAGTACACTCTCGCCTCAGCGGGTTTCATTCAAATAAATATAACGGTAATTCAACAAGTCATGCACTTGACACTCACGAAGTCAAAGTCCAAGGCAAAAGCAAGATCAATTGAGATTTTCCGGGATCTTCTCGATCACCTGAGACAAATAGGAGTATTTTAATTCAAATCACTAAAGAAATATTTGATAGATGTCTTTTAAAAATGTTTCAAGTCAAGTTCAATGAAATTCCATTTTGAGATGAAATCTTTGAAAAATTGTAACTTGAGCTATACAAGTCCAAATTTTGCAAGCTTGGTACCGTTGGAAACCTCTCTTAAAGTTCTAAAACTTTGTAGAAGACACCCAGTTAAAATTCTGGACAGAATTAGCCCAGATTTTAATTTAACAATCTGCTACAGTGACAAAACAGGACATAGCAGGCTGCCCGACCAGGCCACTTTGAAAATTTACCAAAAATTACAGAAAATGAATTGGCCTCTCAAATTTTTAAGGTTCATATACCTATGTAATAAGTTTCAAACGCCACCGACGGAACTCAATTCCGATACTTGAGCAAGAAATTAGAGCAGTTCAAACAGGGCAGGTTCACAAATCTGAAATTTCTGTTTTCCAGTTTTGCAGGGCAGGGTTCTAGGCTATATTTGAGTGACGAATTCTACTTCAAAAATCACCAAATTTGGTACACTAATACTTCCATATATCAAATAGACTCATACCAAAATTCAATTTAAAATTCAAATGGGAAGGCAGTTTTCTACGAGCCTAAAGTGGACTGGTTCGCATATGATCAATCCTGCAAATTCCACTTCCTTTTCTCATCACTATCTTTAATACATCTAAACCACTTCCGATTGACCCCAAATTTGAACCTAAACTGGTATTGAACTTCCTAAGCCTAATGGTGATAAAAAAGGATACTAGTTTTTACCAAATTTTTGCACAAAACAGGCCCTCAAGTTCAGACAGCACACTAGCCCAAATTCCAGCTTTCCTTGTTCCACTAAACCATCAATTTTTGCTTAACCCATGAAGGGATTTTGTGTGGGGTAAATTAACAACTTAACCCTCAAATTTAAACCTCACAATTAGCCTTTGAGCTTGCCAAAATCACAGCCACACATTAAAAGTAAAACAGCAATTTTTCTTCCTCATTTTCTTCCTTTTCTTATCCTTCACTTCTAGCATTCGTTTCATGCCTCAAATCAACTTCATTTAGCCTAATATTCGAAACCAAGCTAGTATTAGTTTCCCTTAACCTAATGATGATCAAAAATGGTCACAACTTTTATCAAAAATTATCACAAATTAACCCCCAAAAATCGGGCAGCATAGCCCCTTGATTTTCCAGATTTCACTTCCAATTTAGCAACCCTAATTGCAACCATTCATGAAGGACTTTTTGTGGGAAAAAGTAACTGCTTAATCTCCATCATTTAAACATCAAATCCAGCAATTAACCTAGCCAAAAATTCAGCCACGAAATTAAGCCAAAAATTAGAAAATTTTACCCCCAAAATTCCATTCTTGCTACCGGTTTCCTCTTGAGGTTTTTGTCCAAAATCCAACAACAACTTTCAACTCAAATTCATACAATGCAACAATAATCATGCTAATTAACACCATTACAAGCTAGTGGGAATCCAAGAGCCCACATTTACCATAATCATCAAATTACACAATAATAAAGCTTAACACTTCAACCATCAAAATCATCATCCATCAAGGTTCTATGAACCTATCAACCACCCAAACCTAACTTTTCATGCTTGGAATTGAAATCAATAGACAAAAAATGGAAGCTTTAGAACCTTACCTCTTCTAAGAAGCTTAACAAATTTCTCCAAGATTGCTATCCTCAACCTCCAAAAGCTCCACCTCAATGCTCCTCACCGTAATCCCAAGCTTAGGCCAAGATTAATGGGAGTTTCAAGGTGGTTTGAGGGATGAATTTGGTGGAAGAAATTTTGATGAAATATCAAGGGAAGAAGAAGAAAGGGAGGTCGGCCAAAGAGGAAGGAAAAAAAACTGAAATGTTTGAGTGGTAGTTTTGTAAATAAATGGAAGAAGTACAAGACAAGTTTTTAAGAGTCAAAAGTCCAAATGGAAATAGTAGTTTTGCTAGCAATTTTGGAGGGAAAAATAATTAACTCTCTTGGCTGCAATTTAAAGGACAATCTCGGCCAATAGAGAGAGAGAGAAGAAAAGGAAAAAAAATTGCAGTGAATTGGGGGGAAAATAGATGGGTAAACAGTCACAGGTTAAAATCCTAACTTTCGGGAAATTTGTCCAACTAGGGTTTTAAGGTTTCAAAACCCTATTTAATCTCACTTCTGGTCCCTTGATTATATTCCTAACCTACGAGTAATTATCCTTACATTCCAGTACAACTTAACTCATGGCCCAAATTTCTACCTCGAAAAACGTGTTTTTCTCATTTTCTGTATAATTGATGCAAAAAGAGAAAATTTTAAAATAAGATGAATGGAATGTTGAAAATATACTTGAAAAATTAATATAGAGCTAAATTAAGTTTTTCTCAAAATGAAATAAATTAAACAAATAAATAAATTGAATTTTCATTTAAATTTTCTAAAAATTCGTTTAAATGTAATTTTAAAATAATTAAATGAATTAATAATAATAATAACATTATTTGAAAAGATTAAGTTGTAATAATATCAAAATAAATTTTTGAGGCTGTTACAATAACAATTATGGCATGTATCATTTTTATGTAATTTATAACTCTAAAGACATGTTATTGTTTAATTTATTTGAAAAGTACAAATGATTGTTTAAAAATTATTTTACATTAGATACTTATACAACACATTTGATTTAGAGTTCACTCTTCCTTTATTAAGGATCTATTAAAAATGTTCAAAATATTTACTAATGTTTTTTTTTAACCACAGATGGTATTCAACAGCAGCAAACCACTCATAAAAACATGATGATATATTGGCTTTTTATTTTTTTGGTAGAAAAAAGTTTTGATAGATTCACCTTCGATCACCACCACGAGTCAGAGCATACTTTCATGATCGAAGTTGTAAATTCCAACATATTGACATTTTGTTACAAAGTGATTCGTCTTTCCTAATTAAGTCAACTTGTTTTGGCAATGTGGTATATTGGTCATCATTATGAATTTGTATCAAATTATTATCTTGCGATCAAAAGAGTCTGGGGATAATCTTACAATAATAAAGTCAGAGCACTGGCAGTTGGTGTTAACATTTTCTGTCACTTTATGTATTTCTAAATTCATCCTTATTAACTTCTACTCAATCACAGATTTATCCCTATTAACTTTAACTCAATTGAAACCCTCACATTCTAATTCCCACATTATTTTAGCTATTCACTCATTCTAATCAACTCCTACCTCTTCCTTCAACGTCTTTGGCATGATTTTAAATATAATAACTTTCTAAATAAAAAGGCACTATTTTATTAGTTTTTTGAAAAAAAAAATACATGCTCTAACATGATTCTATGGACAATAAAATATTTATGAAATAATTAAATACATATTTTTAGAGTAAGCACACACGCAGAGTGTGCCAAAGTAACCTGTGTACAAGAGAGACAGTTCAGGACATTTGTACATTTGTACCTTTTCTCTTTTTTTTTTTTATCTTTTTCCAAATCCTCCACTAAAAATCCGGCAGTTCAGCTTTGTCTTGGCCTTTCGTTCCCCTTCTCCAAAACATTTGTGCCCACAGTCGTAGTTGGGGCACTCGCCAGTCACCACCCGCGTAACCGATTCCAAAATGATATCCGGCTACGTAGACGGCGGTGCCTGTGGAGCAGAATGTTCAGCTGGATCATCGCAGAAAGCAAAAGCAAAACGGTGCTTAATTAGGCATTTGCATAGAACAAGACAACTCTCCTTCCCTTCCCAGCCGCTCCCCCTCGAACCGCCGTGCAAACTTTCGCCGGTGCCACCATCAGAACCCCAAAACCCACATAAACGAGATCGAACCCTCGCGAACCAGTCTGATGACCACCCTCCACAACCATCCGCAATCTTTATAGCCAACAATGTAGATCTCCTTGAGCAGATCTTTCTTTATTTACCCCCAAAATCCCTCATTCGCTTCCAATCTGTCTCCAAGAAATGGCTCTCCCTCATCTCCAACCCCGCCTTCCGCAGTCTCCACTCGCGGACTGCAGCTTGCTCTTCTACCACTGCCACCCCCAAAGCCCTCTTTCTATTTGTATGGAATTTCTTTAAGTTCCCAAAAGAGCTCAATTTTATCTCCCTCTCCGATGGGTATGTAAATTCAATGGCTGGCATCATTTCCCACTTGAATAATTTCTTTAGTAACGGTGAAATTGTGAATTGTCATTCATGCAATGGATTGTTAGCTCTAGCCTTCAAGTTAGATGATGCAGGTGCATTTGATGATAACAGAGAGTTTGTTGTTTATAATCCTACTACTCGTCAGCATAGGCTCATTCCTCGACCCAATCATGCTCAGCCCAATGAATTTCGGCTCGATCATTTTCAGCTTGATTTTCCGGTTACCCGTCGTTTCGAGGCTTTGAATATTGTGTTTGATCCTTTAAAGTCTGATCATTACAAACTTGTGTATGTCTGGTGGTATGTTTACCACGACAGTTACATTGAGGATAGACTTGGAATCTCTGTGTATGCATCAGAAACTGGGATTTGGAGGGAAATTATGGATATTCCTGATTTACCTCCTATTTATTCCCATTTTGGGAATGGCGTGCTGTGGAATGGTGACTTTCATTGGGTTTGTAATCGGAAATATATTATATGCCTTGACTTGGACAAAGAATGCCTTCGCCTAGAGATGCCGTCTCTTCCTGTCGAGCTGGGTGAGCGGAGATTTTGGTACTTTGGTGAGTGTAATCGGTGTTTGTATCTTATTGAGGTCAACAATTCTTCCAAGATGGTGTTTGATGTTTTTGAGATGGCAAGGGACTATTCGAAATGGATTCCTAAGTACCATATCGATCTTGCTCCTCTAAGAAGTTTATATCCGTCGATGGTGGATGGGTCCTTTGATCCACTTGGTAAGAAGCAATGTAGATTTGGTATGCCTTTTTTTCTTGATAATGAGAAGGAGAAGAAAGCAAGTCTTGTGATATCTCTTCGGGATAAGCTGATTATGTACAACATTAGCGATGCGGTTGTTACAGAGCTAGCTGAAGTACAGCCAATGGATTTTGGTTGTTACTGGAGGTGGAAGTTTTATGAATGGAAGGACACCTATAGACATGTGGAGACGCTGGTTTGTGTTTAATTAGGTTGTAAAACATTCCTACGTTTTATAGCGACTTGATGTACTCTGTTTTTGCCTACCACTGGAATATTTTTTATACTGTATCTTTCTTTGGATCTTAATTATGACATAATTCTGTGTAAATATGGTAGTGAAGGAACGGTTTCAGAATGCTTTAGGAATGAATATTATGGGATGAATCCTGATGCTTTCATATCCTTCTTCAACAATTTATTCCAACTGTTCAAGAGGGTGCAAATAGTAGGAATTGTTGCTTGTGATTTCTGGAAGAGTTTTTTTACCTGGATTCTTCTTTTACTTTTCCAAAATGGATGAGAATCTCTTGAATGTGAGATTTTGCTCTATCTTTTGCATTTTAAGCCTTTTAGCCTGCTGTGCGGTAGCCCCTTTTATTCTCTGCTACCTGAGTAGTTTTTCATCAATTGCTATCAAGTTTTCACCTTACTTTTCACCTACTTTGGACTGATAACAGGTGTTAACTCTAGTCTGGTTCCAAATGCATCACCTTTAAACATGTAATATATACACATATAATGTACCTGAGTCAGGAATTGATTGAAGGCAAACTTGATTGTAGCCTTGAGAGTGAACTGCCTCAATTAGCTTCATTGATAGAAGTTGGGTTTGTTGATCTCATTGGCATGCAATACAAGTTAGTAGGTATTCACATGTTTTTATGGAAAAAGCATTCATGATTGGCTCCTTATTGACAATGATCACAGTGCATCGGGACATTTTTTCCACCATGTATTTGTCACTTGAATCTGCAACTGCGTTGTGCTGCTTTTCACCAGCAAGCCTGCTTTTTGTGATTTCATGAGTTTCCATTTCCCAACTCTCATTTGAAAGTTATGCCATATGATGATAACTAAAATTTTACTGTCCCTTGTAAATTCTTGTTATTAGTTTGTAAGGGTATCACTATAACATGTCATTCCTAAGGGATGTGTGTAGTTTCAGAATGAGGAAGCTTTTTGACTAGCTCCTAAACTATTCACTTCGTACAGTTTTGATCACTCAACAATAAATTGTAGCAAATAAGCTGCTAAACCAAAAATAAAAAATTTATTTTAAGGTATTTTGTCAATTTTGGGTATTAAATGTAATGGAATTAGGGGCAAAATTGACCAAACAAAAATATCAATCCATGATTTTATTAAAAACCAACTATATTAAGTCAACCAATAACATGTGTTTAATGGTTCTTCCTCTTCTTTCATTTTTCACATTCTCTAGCCCTAATTGAATGAATTAATCAATCAATAAGGCCTTTTAGGTTGTTCTTGCTCGTTAATTTTTTTTGTTTGGATGGTTTTGCCTATAATTCCGTCACCTCAAATGGCCAAAATTGACGAAAATTGTTAAAACCAAGCTTTTTTTTTTTTTTTTGCTCAGGGTTTATTTATGGCAATTTATAGTTGAGGGGACAATACTGTATAAAGGCAATAGTTTAGAGTCGGAAAGTTTCCTCAAAAGAATTCATAGGTGTGACCTTTTGCAGCTGTAATATAGCTCAACAGAAGTTGGTGATGTCCTGTTTTGAAGTTGATAAGTGGTTTTTTGTGATGGGATTTGAGGCGTTTCTTGAGTTATCCATATGTCTTGTAGAAGCTGCAGCTCTAGAAGCAGAGTAGTCCAAAATTCTTATATCCTAAACCTAAAACATCATCAACAAATATGGTTTATAAATTCTGATGAAGCTGAAATTAGCTTGTTGGCAGGTAAGATTGGAAATTCAGATCAAAGTCTTAAAGTTTTGAAAATGTTGTATAGATTGCTCGTGGTGAAATGTGGCTCCTGATATTTGGTCAAACTTAACAATGAGCTAGTTTCAGAAATATTTTGTTTAGAATCAAAACTTAGACTATAGAAGGAGTCGCCTGGATTAACTAAATTGGAAGAAGTTTTATATTTCGGAAGGCGAAATTTGGGTGAATGCACTTTGAAGGGTTTGAGTAATATTCTGTGCCACTTTGAAGGGCCAAGACGCCATTAACCCTATTTGATTTCATTACCACGAACAATCATATATATAAACTTGGTCACGTAATGATGATTTTTAAGTTGTATAATTCTGAACATATATGTTGAGTTAACGGGTAAAGTAATAAGCAAATAGGTCTTGAAGAACAATACATCAAATCTTTTTAGCTTCATTTTTTATTTTGGAGAGAGCTTGTTCCTATTCCTTAATGAGTTCAAACTTGATCTTCATGTCTGGCTTGATATTCTAGCACAACTTAAACAATATTCAAGTTAGCAAGTGCAACTCAAACAAGATTCAAGTTAGCCAAGGTTAAGAAAATAGGGAATTGGGTTGTTTAACATCCACGCCCAATAACTCCTTTCCAGATAGACTTGATTTTAAATTTGAATGCAGGTTATCCATCATGCATCTAACTCGTGATTGAGGTTAAAACTTTTGTACATTGACTGCATACAGTTGTAGGTATAATGTAGGCACAAATGTTGTTAATTAAATTATTCATGAATGGTGTAAGAGTTTCTCAAATAATATATAGCTCATTGAAAACTAGTATATTTTTGTAACAAAAGCATTACAGTCAACTTTAAATACATGTTTATTGTGTTTGAATTACGTGCCGTTCTCTTGTCCTTATAATATGAATTTCAACATTATTAGTAAAAGATGGATCAGTAACCTCTGGGACAATTATTCCTAATCTATCCATACCCTTAGTGGTTCAGTCCTATATTTTAATATAATTTCTTTTGTGGGATCTATATGGATTGCAATAAGAAAAGAGTTTGACTCGTTTTTTAGAACTCACAGTCATGTGCGATGATTATATGAACCATAGCCCATAAGAGAAGGTCCTATGAAATTGGCGACATCTTGACAACTCTTTGTTTTTATACTGAAAACTTCATAGTTTAGATTGGGTATTGAAATGGTATCAGAACGATAAAAATAAAAGTCTAGGGGAGAATTTAATTATTTATCCAGTTATGGCTTTTTCTTCTTCTTCAAATGCTCTTACTCTCAAGAAGACAAATTCTAGTCGTCTTGATTATCTTTGTGAAGTTTCAATAGAATCAGAACAAGTCTGTCCTACCTCCTTGCCATTAATAAACCTCTATTCTGCCTTTAGCAAAACTACTTTATCTCCATTGCGTACAATCAAATCATTGATTAAATTCCAACCCAAATAAGTAAAGGAATATATCCAATCTTCAAACTTGGATCAGTATCATATCCCAGCCACAAAGAAGGAACAGTTTATCACACTCTTTATTCCACCAGAATTTCCAAGTTAATGGAAACAACAGGGGTATACCCATGTCCATTTTGGAGCCATAGGATTTTCACTCTCATTTTATGGCAGAAAAGGATTGCCAATAGTGGCTCGACTTGACTTGCATTATTGGACACCAGATTTTTAAAGGGTAAAATACCAAGAAACTCTTTGTGATTTATATAATGTTTAATTTAACTCCCTATGGTTTGGAAACCTATAATTTATCTCCCTATAGTTCTAACTAAAATGTAACTTTAACAGAAATCTTTCAAACTAACGGTAGGGTGTAAAATGTCAAAATTGCCCTTATGATAAAATACTGAGAAGTTCCTTGTGGTTTAGCTAATGTTTAATTTAACTCCTTGAGATTCGTAAACCTACATTATGACTCTCTAAAATTTTAACTAAATTGAAATATTGACAGAAAACATCTAAATCAAGAGTTATATGTAAAATGTCATAATTGTCACATTCTTCTCTGTAGCCCTCTCCCCTCAAAAGCCATTGTCCCCTTCTAACAGTCTTTATATTCCAACCTCATTACCATAGCTACAATCAACACCATCCCCATCTTCTTCTTTTTAAACTAAAAAATAAAAAATAAGGAATAATAGAGATAGAACTTAAGATGTGAATCACTACATAGTTTTTCCAAATATGAATAACTACCTTTTTGGTAACATCTCTATTTCAGAAATGAAGGAAAAAGACATCCAAATGTCCCTTCAAACTTTAATTTTTTTTCTTTGTCCTTAATTTTTACCTAGATTTCTTCTATAATATGGGAGTGCAATCGGATTTGTATAACTTCTGTAGTTTCTCTAAAAATGCAAACCCAGGGACCTAAAGGGCACCGGGAGAATACCATGCCACAAAGGATGTAGTCATCATTTTACTATTGCAGAAGAGCCAAAGAATGGGATTTTGAAACCCTGAAAGTGAGTTTTTATTCATCCATAGGGGTAAAATTGTCAACTAATTTGAACGGTTTCTGTCAAATTATATTTTAGTTAGAATTACAGGGGGCTAAATTATAAATTTTCAAACCACAGGGAGTTAAACTGAACATTAATGAAGTGTGTGTCTCTCAAATTCAGTTAGTATGGACGGTTTCTGTTAACTTTTCACTTTAGTTAAAACTTCAGGAAGTAATAATGTAGGTTTCTGAAGTTCAGGGAGTTAAATTAAACATTAGTTAAACTACAAGGAGATTCTCTGTATTTTACCCATTTTTAAAATATCAACATGCCTGCATAGCAACAGTTGAAAACAAGAACTATTTTTATTATCCGTTTCCCAAATTTTAATATGTTTCTTTCTGATCCTCATCTTTTGGAAGCGCTTAAAGTACAAATACATATTATTGGAGTAGACCAAATTGCAGATTCCATTGCAGCAACTCTTCATTATCAAATGGTTTACAGGGTCTAGAATCATGCTTTGGATCTGACCCTACCTGGAGGAGAAGATGCACTTCTGATAAAAGTTGATGAGAAAATTTCTGCATCTTGTACACATGTACCAAGACAGATCTCAAAGTCAATATTAATCCAATTATTACCAGAAACATGGATTATTGACTATGAAACCCTTCACCAAGTTGTAAATGAACCGATTAAGTCTTCATATTAAAGAATATCAACTCTTTCAGGAGGCCGTGTTTCAATTACTTTTGATCATTCACATTTAAAAATAAATAAAACCAAGGCTTACTCATCTATCTCTATGATACAGGTTCCAGTCGAATTGCCAACTGAAGAAGGAAGGATGCTTGGAGCTTATGATTTTAGAGATGATCACCTGCAAGATTTAATTGATCATTTCACAAAACAAGGAGAACCTGTCTATCATTTCCAAGATCCCATTTTTGGTCATATATATTTTGATATATGTGACAAATGTGATGATGGCTGGTATGACTCATGGGATAATGATTATTCAAAAAAGAGAAAAAAGAAAATCCCAAAAGATTAAAGTTGTTGTCAGCCTCATCCTAGACCTAATAGTCTTATTCCACTCTAAGAAGTTTGATGGAATTCAAATTCCAAATGAATAGAAGGAGATAAGATCCCTCAAACAACAACCACTTTATCCATACTACCAACAGTGTTTGCAAATCCTTAGAAAGGAAGAAAAGGGAAAATCATTTGTCCAAAAGAAACTAAACTGTCTTTATAATAAACCTGAGAAACCACTTCCTCAAATCCTCATGTTTAAGGTGGAAGATTTCCTTGCACTTGAATCCTTTGTGAAGAATAATTCTAGACATACTCCAAAAATCCAGAATGCTTCACTAACTGTGGACAATCAACACCACCATACAAGGCGGAAGAAGTACTGAATTGGCAGACAAAGAATTCCTTAGCTCAGAATAAAGTTCTTACTTCAATTCATAAAGACGTCTCAAAGATACATTATAAACTTAATCATGTGACTACAGAGGTGGTGATGAACGAGTTTGAAATCAGTGGGGTGGTGGTATGAAAAGTTTGTCCAAGTTCAAACTCTAAATGAAACTTGGATGGAACCAATTTCTAATAATACGTGGTGGGATTATGTGCTTTAGTCTATAAGTTTATATTGTGCTACTTCATCAAATGTAACTGCCAGTAATGCATTTAAATATCATATAATGAATAATTAAAAAAAAAAAAAAAAGATCAGTACCCAAAAGGTACTGTAGACTCCTCCAGGAAAAAAGAAAAAACTTCAACCACAAAGCGCAAAAATTAAAGAGCAACCTTTCGATGGTGAAAACTAATTTAAAATTTTAACATTTACAAAATATTTATAAATAAAAATTTTAATATAGATTGAGTTCATGAAACCAACCAATTGGGTGCTGTATAAATGAGTGCAAAACTTGTCTACTTGGAAAACTTTTAGTCATTAAATAAAGAAAAAACATATTCGTACAAGATAAATAATTATCATGCTTGAAGGGAGAAAGAAATTTATTTGCACTGGAAAATTTTCAGTATTGTATTCATACAGATGGAAAAATTTTCACGTAGGAGAACAAGATTTCATTTGAAATCAATATACTCAAGTGCATATGCAGGCTTAAATTATATTTATATATTTGATTACTATTGGATTTAATATGCATTGCATTCTTTTGCAAAGCCCACTAAATTAATTAAATTATGTAATTTTTTTTTTTGTTTTGCAGTAATAACAAATACATTAAGTGGCAAAGTTTAAATGAAAATAATTTAATTTTTATTTATTTAAAAAAAGAAAATCAAGAGTGGTTATCACTTATTTCCTTGATGACTTGAACCCATGTTCCATTATTTAGATCCATATATGTAAAGTATCTTACTAATTAGGCCAAGTTTTATTGTCAACAACAATTGCTTGTCTACCGAATTAACTCTATATTTACGTCTAACATGATATAGATGTTTGTTAAGGTTAAACCATTACATATCCCTATTAAAATTGCACATAAGTTATATATAAACAGTAAACTTGGAATTCTTGTTTAATTCTTAAATGGATATAAATGGGAAAATTTTGATGTACAAAGAACACAATTGTTTAATTCTTAAATGGATGCAAATAGGAGATTTTTGATGTACGAACACGATTTCATTTGAGAGACTGAGATTTGTATGAAATGCAATTCTAGGAGTGCAAACTAAGACTATATTTATACAACTAACTATTGTTAACTTCAACATGTATTGGAGTCTTTCTTAAATAAAATTACCTAAATTCAACAATATTTTTATGTTCAATTAGCCTCCTATAGTAATGTATGTATAATATTTGTCCAAAAATAATATTTATTTGTCATTAAGTATATACATTTAGCAACAAATGTTTAAGTTTTAACTTTATATGAATGAAGATACTTATAAATCTAGTTTCTATGCAATTGGCTGTTTATTAACCCAACATTTCTAATGTGGATTACACTCTCTCCTTCCGTCATTTTCTTCAACTTAAATTTGCTTTTCTTATTCTATCTTCTATTCACTCTTTTAATTTATCCATTTACTAGACTATTACTAAATTAGACTCTGCGATTGTTGGAGTTTAATTGCCTTTAATTTAATTACATAACCACATATCTGTTTTCATTTATTTCCTCTTCATTTTTAGTTCCCCTTAATTGACTCCTTTGTAAAATCCTTTTTGTTGTCTCATTTCTAACACAAAGTCTTTTCCACTTCATTTTCACATACCTATCCGACCTATACTACTAGCATGTCGTATGAGTCCTATGGTACTTGTTACAACTACTCACCCTCTTACGTAATCTGAATTCACAACCACAATTTCAACTTTCAATCACCTTAATATTGGTGTACTCGTGCTTTGACTACCGCATTCCACCATGTGTCGCACTTGTGGTGATTGAGTTCACTTTAACACGGTTGTATTAGGAAAGTGCTTAACATATTATAGAAGAAGCCGTCACGACAAATGCAATCCCATCAAAAATGAAATTATTTCCGGCCCACAAAATTATCCAGGGTAAAATTCCAGAAAACTCCCTTTGATTTACATAATGTTTAGTTTAACTTCCTATGATTCAAAAATCTACAATTTAGCTCTCTGTAATTTTAACTAAAATATAACTTTGACAGAAATTATTCAAACTAACGGTATGATATAAAATGTCAAAATTACCCTTACAATAAAATACTAAGAAACTCCTTGTGATTTCAATGATGTTCAATTTAACTCATTGAGATTTGAAATCCTATGATATGATTCCTTGAGATTTTAACTAAATTGAAATATTGACAAAAAAAAAGTCTAAATTAACAGTTTTATGCAAAATGTCCTAATTGTCCCATTCTTCTCTGCAGCCCTCCACAAAACCCATTATCTCCTTCTGGCATTCTCTATATTCAAACTCCATTACCACAGTCACAATCAACACCATCCACTTCTTCTTCTTTTTAAAATAAAAAATAAAAAATAAGGAATAATAGAGTTAGAACCTAAGATCTGAATCACTACATGATTTTCTCAAATATGAATCACCACCTTTTTGGTAGCATCTTTATTTCAGAAAGGAAGGAAAAAGACATCCAAATGTCCCTTCAAACTTTGATTTTTTTTCTTTATCTTTAATTTTACCTAGATAATTTGGGATTGCAATTAGGTGTGCAAAACTTTTGTAACTTCACTCAAAATCCAAACTCAAGTTCCTAAAGGGCACTCGGAGAATACCATGACGCAAATGATGTATCCATCGTTTTGCTGCTACAAATGAGCCAAAGAATGGGGTTTTGAAATCCTAAAAGTGAGTTTTCATTCATCCATATGGGTAAATTTGTCAACTAATTTGAACGGTTTCTGTCAAATTACATTTTAGTTAGAACCACAGGGAGTTAAATTGAACATCAATGAAGCTCGTGTCTCTCAAATTCAGTTAGTTTGGACGGTTTTTGTTAACTTTTCATTTTAGTTAAAATTTCATGGACTCATAATGTTGGTTTTTGAAACTTAGGAAATTAAATTGAACATTAGCTAAACCACAAGGAGGTTCTCTGTATTTTACCCAATTATCTATCGAATCTGATGCAGATAGGATGATATTCAACTCATTTCTTTTATACATTAGCCTCTATCTTCTGCCAAAAACCTTCACTAAATCATCAACTTTTTATTTTTAAAATGGTCACTTAGATTATGAAGATTATGGAACTTCATAACCTCGGTTTTATGACAATATAGAAAGGGATGATTGAAGCCATGGGGCTTATTTCACTTAAAGTTAAAGTTTTCATATACCGCCCTCCCCCAAAAAAAAAAAAGAAAGAAGAAGATGATGATTTAATTAGGTCAATTTTCTTTAGACAATTTTGCCCTAAAAATGTTACTCGTACAACGTTTTGTGACTAACTTTCCATTTGTTTTAACTCCAAAAATAGATGGAATGACCCCAAAAAAAAATCAAATTTTTAAGAGTTGAGTGATATTTTTAGATAAAAGAAAAGTCAGGTGACTAATAGTTCTCAAAGTCAATAGTCTGATAACATTTTGCGCCATTTGCTCTTATATGAACCATATGGGTCAAATCTAATATGGCCAATCTAAACTATGAAGTTGTCATTGTAAGACAAAGAGTTGCCAAAATATTGCCAATTTTATATGGACCTCCTCTTATTGACTATGGTTAATATAGATCTTCTCACATGATTGTGAGTTCTAGAAAACGAGTCAAACTCTTTTCTTATTGCCAGCCATGTAGATCTTACAAAAGAATTTTCATTAAATTATAGGACTAAACCCTTAAGGGCATGGATAGATGTTAGGAACAACTATTCCAAAGGTTACTGATCCATTTTTAGCTAATAATGTTGAAATTCATATTACAGGGTAACAGAACGTCAATAACTCTAACACAATAAACATGTACGTATAGTTGACTACAATATTTTTATTACAAAAATATACTAGTTTCCAATGAGTTACATATTGTTTGAGAAACTCTTGCACCATTCATGAATAATTTAATTAACAACATTTGTGCCTATAATATACCTACAATTATATGCAGTCATTGTACAAAAGTTTTAATCTCAATCACGAGTTAGACACATGATGGACAGCCTAATCCAAATTTAAAATAAGGTCTGTTTGGTGGAGTTATTGGGCTTGGATGCTAAGCAGCCCAATGCCTTATTTTCTTAACCTTGGCTAACTTGAATCCTATTTGAGCTGGGTTTGAATATAAAGCTTATCTTGAAGATCAAGTTTTTAACTCATTAAGGAATAAAATCAAGCTCTCTCCAAAATAAAAACTGAAGCTAAAATTGTTGTTCGAACTTGAATGGTACTTATGTTCAATTTTGGGTTTAATTTCATTTGATAGTTAAGCATGTAGACTAGATTAAGGTTAAAAGACTTATTATCTGTAACGGGTACGTTTTACATTTCAGTAAAGAGTATTAGGTGTTAGATAACACAACGAAAGAATTTCTACATTTGCATAATGTTGTTTTTGTCTAACTTTTGTTTAAAGTGAGTTCATTTAATGTCCCGAAGGTTTTGCAGTACTCATAAAACTATGCATCAGAGTCTTGTAGCTAAGATGGTATGTTAGTAATGCCATTAGTTATTGTGATAGAGAAGATTATGGTGTTTGATGGGAACAGAGTTCATCTGATCTATTCATGCCACAACAGATTTAAAAGAATTGTGAACAATTTATCACAATCATGGAACATTTGAGTAGTCGAATTTAATTATGTCTTTTTTTTTTTTTTTGATGAATTGCTAAAATATCTAATACTTTCTAGACAATTTGTCATTTAACCAGTTCAACACCTTGAAAAATGAAAAATGAAAAATAACAAGAAGAAGAAGAAGAAGAATAAGAAGAAGAAAAGATTTGATTTATTGTACTCCAATACAAGGGTAGATTATACCTCCAAGACTTACTTGCTTATTACTTTACCCGTTAACTCAACATATTTATTTAGAATTATACGACTTAAAAATCATCATCAGGTGACCAAGTGTATATCTATGATTGCTCGTGGTAATGAAATCAAATAGGAAATCAGACTTTCTGACCACTCTGCTTCTTGAGCTGCAGCTTCTAAAGACATATGGGTAGTTCAAGAAACATATCAAATCCCATCACATAAAACCACTTATCAACTTCAAAACAGGACATCACTAACTTCTGTTGAGCCATATTATAGCTGCAAAAGGTCACGCCTATGACTTCTGAAACTACAAAGACATCCCTTAGGAACGACATGTGATGATGATACCCTTACATACTAATAACAAGAATTTACAGGGGATAGTAAAACTAACTCAGTAAAATTTTAGTTATCATCATATGGCACAACTTTCAAATGAGAGTTGGAAAATGGAAACTCATAAGAAGGCAAAAGCAGGCTTGCTGGTGAAAAGCAGCACAAAGCAGTTGCAGATTCAAGTGACAAATAGATCCCGGACACAATGTCCTGATGCTTTATAAGCATTGACAATGAGGAGCCTAATCACGAATGCTTTTTCCATAAAAACATGTGAATACCTACTAACTTGTATTGCATGCCAATAAAATCACCAAACCCAACTTCTATCAATGAAGGTATTTGTGATTGAGACAGTTCGCTCATAAGGCTACAATCAAGTCTAACTTCAACCTATTCCTGACTCAGGTACATTATATGCGTGTATTACATGTTTAAAAGTAATTCATTTGGCACCAAACTAGGACTAACCCCTGTTATCAGTCCGAAGCAGATGAAAAGTAAGGTGAAAACCTAACAGCAATTGATGAAAAACTACTCAGGTAGCATAGAATAAAAGGGGCTGTGGCACAGCAGGCTAAAAGGCTTAAAATGGAAAAACTATAGCAAAATCTCACATTCAAGAGATTCTCATCCATTTTGGAAAAGCAAAAGAAGAATCCATGCAAACAAATTCTTGCAGGACTCTCAAGCAACAATTCCTACTATTTGCACCCTCATGAACAACTGGAGTGAATTGTTGAAGAAGGATTCAAAAGCATCAAGATTCATTCCTGAAGCATTCTGAAACCATTACTTCACTGCCATATTTACACAAAATTGCGTCATAATTAAGATTCACAAAAGATCCTACAATTAGAAATATTCCAGTGGTAGCGAAAAACAGAGTACATCAAGTCACTTCAATAACATAGTAATGTTCTACAACCTAATTAAACACAAACCAGCATCTCCATATATCTATAGGTGTCCTTCCATTGATAAAACTGACCCCTCCAGTAACCAAAATCCATTGGCCCTACTTCAGCTAGTTCTGTAACAACCGTATCATTGATGTTGTACATAATCAGCTTACCCTGAAAAGATATCACAATACTTGCTTTCTTCTCCTTCTCATTATCAAGAAAAAAAGGCATACCAAATCTACATCGCCTCTCGTCAAGTGGATCAAAGGACTCATCCACTATCGATGGATATAAACTTCTTAGAGCAGCAAGATCAATGTGGTACTTAGGAATCCATTTCAAATAGTCCCTTGCCATCTCAAAAACATCAAACACCATCGTGGAAGGACTGTTGACCTCAATAAGATGCAAACAGCCATTACACTCCCCGAAGTACCAAATTTCCCGCTCACCCAGCTCGACAGGAAGAGACAGCATCTCTGGTCGAAGGCATTCTTTGTCCAAATCAAAGCATATAATATATTTCTGATTACAAGCCCAATAAAAGTCACCATTCCACAACACGCCGTTCCTAAAATAAGAAAAAATAGGAGGTAAATCAGGAAAATCCATAATTTCCCTCCAAATCCCAGTTTCTGATGCATACACAGAGAATCGACGTCTATCCTCATCGAAACTGTCGTAGAAAACATCCCACCACACATACACAAGTTTGTAATGATCAGATTTTAAAGGATCAAACACAATATTCAAAGCCTCAAAACGTCGGGTTAACAGAAAATCAAGCGGAAGATTATCGAGCTGAAATTCATTGGGCTGAACATGAGGTCGAGGAATGTGCCTATGCTAACGAGTAGTAGGATTGTAAACAACAAACTCTCTCTGATCATCAAATGCACCTGCATCATCTAACTTGAAGGCTAGAGCTAACAACCCATTGCATGAATGAAAACTCACAATTTCACCATTATCAAAGAAATTATTCAAGTGGGAAACGATGCCAGCCATTGAATTTACATACCCATCGGAGAGGGAGATAAAATTGAGCTCTTGTTGGAATTTGTTGAAATTCCATCCAAATAGAAAGAGGGCATCGGGGGTGGCGGTGGCAGAAGAGGAAGCTGCAATCCGCGAGTGGAGACTGCGGAAGGCAGGGTCGGAGATGACGGAAAGCCACTTCTTGGAGACAGATTGGAAGCGAATGAGGGATTTTGGGGGTAAATAAAGAAAGATCTGTTCCAAGAGATCTACATTGTTGGCTATAAAGATTGCAGCTGGTTGTGGTGGGCGGTCATCAGGCGGGTCCTCGAGGGTTCGATCTCGTTTGTGTGGGTTCCGGGGTTCTGATGGTGGTGGTGGCGAGAGCTTGCACGGCGGTTCCAGGGGAAGCGGCTGGGAGGGGAGGGAGATTTGTCTAGTTCTATGCAAGTGCCTAATTAAGGGCCCTTCTGCTTTTGCTTTCTGGGACGATCCAGCTGAAGATTCTGCTTCAGACAAGCCGCCGTCGACGTCGTCGGATATCATTTTGGGATCGGTTATCCCGGGTGATGAGTGTCTTAGCCGGACTACTGACACTTCCTGCACTACTATATTTTACACATATTATTCTCCAGAAATGTTATTTCCACTTCATTTTTTTTCTATTTATTTTAATAAACAAAAATTATATGATTAAAATGATAGTAGGAGTGTGATACAAACTTACTAACCTCCCCTTGAAATTATTACTTCTAATTTTTAACACTACATAGACTACTAGAATTTTGACCTATGCATATTTAAAATAATAATAATAATTAATAAGTTATTTATAATAGTTATATGAAAAAAGTCAAAAGAAACAAAAATGATACTATTTTATAGCTAACATTATCTTTCTATCTTACTCTCACTCTTTTGTCCTATCTCTGGCATAATTTTATAGTCAAATTATCTCCTATTCTACTATACTTTTCATCTATTTATAACTATACATGATAGCCTATGATAGGATGCAATTTTAGTTATTTATTGTGTTAATATTTCCTAGTTATTTAGACTAAAAATTGTATTCTTGGGTGGATTCTGCTGAATTTATCTATTTGGTGGTCAATTGCAGGATTTGGTGAAATTGTGCTGAAAAAGGGAAAATCCAGAAACGTTCCTGACAGTTAGGCGCGGGCGCACCTAAGTCATACGTCCAGCTTCAAGTTTCCAAAATTTTCAAGGGCGCGTGGGCAATTTCCAAGAAGTGTGGAGTCCAAATTCTGAAAATATTGTAGAGTCAAATTTGATGTTTTCTTAATTAGTAGTTGGAGCTAATTTGGTATTTGTTTTAGGAAATCTTTTTAGAATAGGATTTGGTATTGTTGGTAATTTTTGTTTCTAAAAAGACAAAAAGGAAACAAATGAACAATCGTGGCTGGAAGTTAATTTTCAAAGTTGGAAAAGGAGTGTGCAACGTGGGAGTTTGAATTGGAAAAGGAAACAAACTAACAAGAAAAAGTGGGGCCATGCAAGGCAACATAGACCTTGGGGATTAGTAGGTTGAAGGGAGATCCATCTTCTGACGCATCATCATCTTTTGCTTGGAGAAGGGAATCAATCCTCGAGCTGCATCTCTTTGACTGGTCATCATCGTTGCTTGGGAAAAAGAAGAAAGCTACGGACTAGAGTTTAAACAGACCAGCCACGGCTTTTTCCGTTTTCTTCCTTCCTTCACTATTTTCCGCTCAACATTAATAGTTGATCTTGCTATTTTTCCTCAAATACTTTGGTGGAATTTTCATACGTGATGTGTGGCTAATTTCATCCTTCTAGTCAAGGGACAACTAAGGATTTGGTTCATCTACTACTGTGAGATCGAATCGATTTTATTTATTTCTTCTATTCATTGGCATTTGTATGTTTTCTGCTTTATTGGCTATGATTATTGTGTGTGATTAAATAGGTGTACAATATTTAATTATTCACATAATCTATTTGCTAATTAGGGTAATTGAATCCGTAATTGCTTGATTACTCTAATCCTGGTAGCAACTGGCATAATTGGTTGTGTCAGGAAAATATATAATCTAATTTAAATAGACCTCGTAGCGTGTTTGTTAATTAGAATAGGATTTCTCTAATTTTAATGCAATTAGAATTAAATCCTATGGTCGCACCTAGGGTTATTCCTGGATTAGGAAATAGTTAATGGTCGCATCTTGGCTATCGATACAAGTAGAGAGACTACCGCCGATCAGATCGGCATGAAAACCCGCTTGTCAATGAATGTTGGAATTATATTTGCATCAATGACGCTTATTTGAACCATTTCAAGTGTATCCTTGGCTAGAGTTTTCCCATTAAATCTCTCTTTTAATTATTTTCCATAGTTGATTATTTAGTTTATCTTCTGTTAGCATTTAATTCCTAAAATCCCCCCATTTCCTGTAACTGAAAAAGGAGTTAATTTTCCTCAGTCTCTGAGGAGACGATCCTACTCACCCTTATACTCAAAATTTATATTTCCTGGAGTAGGTATTTATTATTGCACAGGCTCGACACCTGTCAGCCTATTTATTTTGACTTGGCATTAACAAATATGAGTTTGAATATGTAATTTAATCGGATTTAAATGGGTGACCCGATTAAATTTATGAATTAGTGGGTTAAAATGGTAGATTTAGATTGTTTATTTGAAATCTAATTAAATCAGAGTTAGATTCAAACTCAGTTATTAATGTATAAATTTAAATAATAACAATCCAATAATTATACTCTAATTTTTGTAAAAATATATTTAGCATTCTTTCATCTCCTTTAATTTTCATCCCTTTGTTCTTTTCTAAATTTTGTTCTACTTTCTTCATCCCTTCCATAAAAGTTCAATAAACTTCTTTAGTGTTAATTAATTTTTTGAATTAACATCTAAGTTATTTTTAGATTCTTTGTAGAGTGACAAAAATCTATAAGTCATTATAATTACCATTTGGATTCTTTTGTGTAATATTTTTATATTTTTTTCTTGTATTTGAATAATGTATGACGAGTTAGTTATTGTAGAGTTGGAGATGTGATTTGTTAGATGTGTTATCAATTAGTGGGGTTAGTTAATATAGTGTTGAGAATGTGGTTTGGCAGATATATTAATTGTAGTAGGCTCACATAAATTTGAATGTAAAAAGGATAATAGTTATTTGATATAACTAAATTAAAATAAATGTAAATTATAGGAAAAAGGGATTGGAATTTTAGAGGTCTATGGAGCCTTTTTATTAAAAACCCTCCCTCTAATGTTAGCTTTTTGAAAGGTTTTTTAATATTATTTAAAAATAATAACCCTTCCTTTTCTAGAATTAAATTAACAATGAATCATAACTTACACTCATTGGAATTTCTTAATTTAGAGGAAAAGTGCTTGTATGTACACTGAATGGAGGTTGGATAATGTATTTTTTTTTAATTTACCAGAAAAACATTAAAAAAAGAATTTGTTAATGTTCATATTGAATTTGTATCTGTTTCACAAATTATCGCTTGTTAACTTGCAAAGTTACAAAAGCAGAGTTATCAAAATAGTATACCCGAAATTTATTAAGACAAGATTTGAATTTTATAGTCTTATAGAAATTTATTTAACCTGAAATTTCTATAGTTAAAAAAAATTGTAAGCTTCCTGCTGAAAAGTAATTGAAATTCTCAATTTATGTATATTTGCATTCACATTCTGCATGTTCAAAATGCTTTGAAATTCGTTTCCGAAATTTTAAATTCTCAATCTGGAAATTTCTTTCCCATCTGAAAGCTAAACTATTCATGCTTGTTGTCGCGCCCCATTTTTTGATTAAATGGAAAAGAGGGAAAGATTTCGATTTTTATTGGTTTTTGAAAAAAGAAAAGGAAAAGGGGTCATGGGACTATAAAAATGCGACGGTTTGGACCCAAAAACAAAAGTCTAGAAAAGGGTTTTTAGAAAAGGTTTGGAGTCGCCACTTGGTATGGAGTTTAGGTGTACCAAGTCACCCAAGAGATTTAATCAATGAAAATAAACAAAGAAAACCCTTTTTTAGACGACTCCGTGTCTTTGAAAACTAGAGAAAAGGTTCGGGTCACGGTTGAAAAAGGAAGGCAAAGATTGATGTTACTGCCTCTAAGGCACCCTTCTAACCTAGCCAAAGCTAGTTGCAAGATTTAGTTGAAAATTTCCTAATTCTAACTTTAAAATTTATCACATTTAGATGTTGTCTATATGGATGCAAAACCTAGACCTAATGTTGGATCGAGAGGGGCAAAAATGTCTCCTTGAGGTGTGATTGGAATTGATCACATTAGTTGTGTCATCCAATTTTGATCCCTCGAGGAGGTCACGAAAAAATACAAATGATGAGACTCGTATGAACGGAAAGTAGGGTTTTCAAAAATGCAATTTTTATAAAGTATCAAGAGAAAAGAAGTTGGGTTTTTTGAAAGGATCAATTCTAAATGCAAAAAGGAACTTGAATTTCCAAAAAGATACAATTTTAAGAAAAGTGACCTTTTAACTTTGAATTGCTAAAACATGAAGAAGAAAGTTGATTTTTAGAGAATGGTTTTGATAGCATTTAAAATAATGCACATGTATGTCCTAAAGAGGAATAATGCAACATAATGGGTGCGGGGGACTAAATTCGTGACTTTGAATCTTCCTTTTCATAGAAGGAAATAAAAACGTACTAAGGCTAGGAAGCCATACTCGCTCTTTTCCCTAATTCAAAGGGTTATGCCTTAAATGCACTAATCTAAAAAAAGAAAACTAAATGAGATGTTTCACATACGCGATGGGATAATAGTGACATGCAAAATGAGAAAGAAACTCTAAAAGTGAAAAGTGTGTGAAATTTGTATCTAATGCATGAATGGCGTTTAAGGGTCTAGCATTGGACTAGCCATCGTCAAAAGGTTCTCACTAACATTGGATTAGTGAGAAATCGAAAGGAAAGGCCACAACTAGCATTGGACTAGTGTGGTGACGTCAATACATTTACACGATAATCATGTAGACATGATAATAAAGCAAATAAACACATAAAACACATAAACACATAACACATAGGCATAATATCTAAATGCAAGGCCCTAGGAAAGCAAATAAACACATAATCATGCAAGCATGCAAAACAAGCATATAAAAACTAATTATTACATTGGGGAAAACCTAAATACATTCTAAGGGGGAAAAATTCGGAATAATAATCTAACTATTACATTTTCTAGAATAAATACACTTTTTGCCAAATTAAACCTATCTATTACAACTTGGCATCCAAGGCCTCCAAATGATTTGCTCAAAAATTAAATGACATAAATAAAGACTAGACATGAATAAAGGCAAAGGAAAACTTAATTTAAAAACATGCAAGATCATGCAAAAACACATAATAAGCACATAATAGAGGAAAGGAGTTACCATCCCTTGATGTGATGCCTTAATTGAATCCTTAGATGATGGGAATGGTTATCTAAGACTCAATGTCAACAAAAGGGATCAAGGTACCAATTTAAAGGAAAACCAATCAAAAATTCAAAGAAAGGGTATCTAAACAGATTCTGCAAGCAAACAGATAATACTAGGAAATAGAGTAAGATTCTGGAACAAAAGAGCAGGAAATATCAACAGAATACAAAAACAGAGAGGTTACGCGGATAGAGCCGCGCAACACAGTCCGCGTTACAGGCAAAAATCAAAGTTCAGAGAGGAAACGCGGACCAGAAACGCGGACTCAGCCGCGTAACCGTCCGCGTCTCTTCCCATCTTCAAAACATCAGGAAGATTGCTTCCAGTTTTTCAGACAATAATACAAACGAAATATTCAGAGGCAAGGGGATCCATTCAAAGCATCAAACATCATCATTCAGATCAAGCTAAACCCACAAAGATCAAATCATAAGCATTAACATCATCAAATGGACAACAAGGGGGAAGGAAAAGAACTGGCCGCTAGAAACGATTGTTACGCTGGATCGGCTCGTAACAAGCCGCGCTTTCACATCTTCAAGTATTCAAACAGAAACGCTACGCTGGTAGTCCACGCAAGAGTCCGCGCTTTCTTCACAACTTCAAACATTCAAGAGGAAACGCTGACCGTTATCCGCTAGTAGTCCAAGCTTTCTTCACATCTTCAAAACGTGAAGAACATTTTTCCAGAAATTTCTCAGGAATCACAACAGCATCATCACAGAAGCATCAAACGTCTGATTTTAAACGTAAAAACAAATCTACTAGCCTTACCAAGGCTTTATAAACACAACATGCTCATATAACAGCTGATAATCATCATCAAATATCCCAAACTAAAAGAAAAACTATTCAAGACCTTGGTTCCACCAAAAGGTCCAAATCTCGATAATTTTACCATCAAAAAACAAGAATAGAGTAGAAGGATGTTAGCTGAATCGGAAGTTTTGAATCTAAACAAGAGAAGAGGACAGAAATTCCAAGAATAATCTCCTCAAGTGTGAAACCCTAGCTTTTCTTTTCTTCTTTCTTTTCCTTTTCCTCTCTAATTCCCAAATGCTTTTCTACTTTTTCTCTCTCAAAGCTCTCCTAATTGCCTCTTTTTCTCTCAAATTTTCCCAACCTCTTTGTTAAACCCTAATCTAGGCTATTTATAGCCACCAAACCTAGAACTAAGGGTTTTGATGTTCTTGGGATGAGGTGAGCTAATTTTGAACGTTAGATGAGTTGTTGGGGTTAATGAGTTGGGAATGTTTAAATAGGTTTCTTATCGCTCAAGCATCGAAAATTACAAATGGAAAAGGATGATCCGATTGGAAGAATCCACATTTTTTTCGCCGACATTACGCTGGTTACGCGGACTTATCCGCGTAACTAGTCCGTGTTTTTGACCCTTTTTTTTTTTTAAGAGAAACCTACAAAAATGAGAAAAATTATGTTAGAAAATTCAAAAATAAATAACCAAACATTAATAGATAAAAACATAGGAAAACAAAAGAAATAGTCAAAATTTGGTGCTTCATACTTTCCTCTTTGTCCAAGTTTCAAGAAACTCTAGACAAAGACGTGACACCAAATACTTACCCGGCTGGTTGTATCCTGAACCATTGTAAACAATGTGAATGGTAAATTGCCAATTTTCAAACTAAACAAGGATAATGTGACCAACTCGTAGAGTTGCTCACGATCTCGACATGAGAATCAGGTCAAACGTAGTTCCAATGCAAATGAACTATAATGAAATGAATAATGAATCTTGTAAAATTCGAGAACGGGAGATAGAAGGGTGCCCGGCGAAGGCTGAGACTCACCAACAGAAATTTAAATTGAAGAATGGGGATAGAAGGGTACCCAGCGGAGGCTGAGACTCACCGACAGAAATTTAAAGATTAAGAACGGGAGATAGAAAGGTGCCCGGCGGAGGCTGAAACTCACCAACAGAAATTTAAAGATCAAGAACGGGAGATAGAAGGGTGCCCGGCGGAGGCTGAGACTCATCAACAGAAATTTAAAGATCAAGAACGGAGATAGAAGGTCGAGACTCACCAAATGTAAATTTAAAGATCAAGAACGGAGATAGAAGGTGCCTACGGAGGCTGAAACTCACCAACATGTGAATTTAAATTTGAAGAAGGGGATAGAAGGGTGTCAGGCTGAGACTCACCAACGTAAATTTAAATTTGAAGAAATGGGATGATGGGTACCACGGAAACCGACTCACCAACGTAAATTTAAATTTGAAGAACTGGGATGGAGATCTCACCAACGTAAATTTAAATTGAAGTGCGAGATAGAAGGTACCATGGGTCGAGACTCACCAACGAAATTTAAATTGGCAAGGGATAGAAGGCGGCGAGGGTTGAGACAAACCAACAATGTAAATTTAAATTGAAGCAGGGATAGAAGGGCTTGTCGAGTGCACAAAGCAGCCAACAGAAATTTAAATTCTTTCCAAATTTAGACTATTCAGTGGGATTGGACCCAAGCCTGAATGACTAGATGGGAAAATGCAAATATGCTATTCAGTGGGATTGGACCCGAGTCTGAATGACTAGAAATACTATTCAGTGGGATTGGACCCGAGCCTGAATGATTAGAAATACTATTCAGTGGGATTGGACCCAAGCCTGAATGACTAAACATACTATTCAGTGGGATTGGACCCAAGCCTGAATGACTAGATGAAAATATAAATGCTGGATTGCCAGATTTCGAAAAATAAAACACAAGTTGTTCAAACATGATAAATGTAAAATGCCAGTAATGATGCACTCGATGAAATGGTGCAATTCTGATTTTTGATTTTCTTGATTTGAAAAGCAAGTGATTGATAGGAACAATGACTTTTTCTTTTCTTCTTTTTTTTCTTTTTCTTTTTTTTTCTTCCTTTTTTCTTTTTTCTTCTTCTTTTTTTTTTTCAAGAATTGATAAATTTTAAAAAATTGAAGAGTGTAACTGAACCCTTTCTTCTGCAGGGTTGGAACAAATCCACATATGTTGCCATCCTCTTGATCTGCAAATCTTTTCCGACAAAAATTAATTTTGAATGCATTATCCAAAATTGGAGATCACTTCTCTTAAAACAAAATTGCCCCAGTGTCAACTGAATCGTTAACCCTGCAGAAGTCATGAAATATTGACCAATTAGTCCATGGTAATTCAATTCCTCTTTTTTTTTTTCATAAAGTGCAAATTCTCTTGAGATCACAACTGTTAGCCATTAAATGACTAAAACGTATGAGAATCATGCAATAAAACACATTCATCAGATATTCGTGCTCACGAAACATTGCTTGTTCTCAAGTGGTAGGAAGTATTCATCAAAACAGGCTATGGGATTGAAATAAACCATGCGATCTTGGAGATCCAAATCCTCATAAACCAGGCAAAACATTATTATGCAATTATTCAATTTGCATCAAGTACGCATAATATCAAGTAAAAGAGAGACAATTATACCTCAATTTTAACAATTCAAGCTTGATTTCTCACTTTCACCAAATTTTGCAATCAAACGACTCACACAGTCAATTAAAGCTTGCCTTTTTCACAGTTTTCTCAAATTTTACTGGTAAGAAGGATTTACTTGAAACACATCTTCTTATCCAAATTGCAACAATGTCTTTTGACGCGAAAATCAACACTTTTAGGTGAAGACTCCCTGTTACTCGACATATGCCTTCTTGCTCAAATAGTAAAGATGTCTTTTGACGCGAAAACCAACACTTTTAGCGTGAGATTCCCTTACTCAACATTTTACTTGTTCAAACCTGCTTTGCATACTCGTAATTCAAGCACCGTTTTACGCAAAAGTTAACATTTGTAGATGCTAAACCTCCGGTTACTTAGTACTAGAATCATTGGAGTAGAATTTTGGTTCTCACTTTGCTGCTCTTTCTTTTGCTTTTTCTTCCTTTTTTTTTTTCACATCAATTGAAAAAGGATCATTTGCCAACTGTATCAATCATTTTCTTGTAAAATCCAATAAAAGAAGAAATCTCATTCAATAGGGAAAGAAACTGAGGCATAATTTTCCCTATTTTACAAAACATACTTTCTAAAATGCCAATGTCCTAATCACATAACGATTATTTCCGAGTAAGATGGAAAAAGGATTTTTCGCATCACACGGGTTTTTATTTCAGAAGGATGAAAACAATTGCAACCAAAATTGGACATTCGCACCCTTTTTGAATCAAATTTTGAAAAACAAATCAATTTGTGAGGCAAATGCACAATTTAAAAAAGTTTTTTTTTTCAAACATAAATAAGCACATAAGAGCCCAATTTAAACAAATATACACATTTTGATGCAAGCAAATGAATTAAAAGTATTTCTAACAGCTTAAACCTATGTCTAAAAAAAAAAATAGAACACAAGATCAAACACAAAAAGAGAAATAAAGCAAGAATGGAATAAACCGCAAATCGGGGAAGTTTTATCGACCCCTCACCCCACCATTGCCTCCGTGGTTCTTGGACAAGTCGCCGACGGAATGTCAAGCACCACATTTTAAGAAAGGAATTTGAAAAGAACTGTGGGTTATAACACCTAGTAGTGTGCGTATGAAAACCCGTTTCCCAAATTTTCCGAAAAGGCACTTGTCCTTCCTCAATTTTGCAATTAATCAATTTTCAAAATGATTTAATCATACAGTCCAAACATGACTCAAAATAAAGTTGGTCTCCTCGATTTGACCGATCAGTCACTTGTCCCTGCTTCTCTGCAAAAGAAAAGAAATGGTGAAAAAATAGTGATGACGCCGCCACCGTTCTCCCCTTTTATCTCGAGCAACCCGTAAACATGAGTTCTTGGACGTCGACGAGTGGTGTCAGCTGAATTCTTTTTTTTTTGTTCTACCGTGCAGACTGTTTCATTGCCTTGCTTTCTCTCAACCCATATCACCCATGGTAATCTAAGAGGATTGCCCTTTGATGAAAATGCCCTTTTGATGAAAATATGTGCAAAAGTTTGTGCAAAGAAATAATTTTATTTTAAAATGACATTACGACCATAGAATGAATGCTAAACATGGCATTTTAAATCAATAATAGCCAAACGCGAAAACCATTTAAAACAAAAGCGCCAGACTTGAACCCTTTGGATATCATCTCCTTGAGTTTACCGACACTGGGGAGTGCTTGATATAAGGTAAACCCATGATAAACGTAATCACCAGCCTTCCTTGTCCCATGGACTTTTCCTTCTCGCTTGCCCCGTTTTTTTCAAACTTGCCTTAGTACCCTTTCGATTTGCAATCAAGTTGATCATAAAGTAGTATAATGAAATGGACAGACTTAAACCCCACTTCACAATTTAAACATGTTTGTTAAAATAGTGGCATCATTGAGACAATCCTTCCGACAAAAAATTCGAGGGAATGTATTTGCATCATTTGCCTTTTGATTGAGAAAGTTCCTTTCAGAAATTTTGCAAAAGATGGGGTCTATAACACTAGGCTTTTGCAAGGTTTGAGGGTGGTAGAGCCGGTTTAAACTTGAAAATTTTTTTTTATAGAAAAATTTGCCCCGCTTTGGTCCCTTTTTTTCTTAAAATGTTTTTTTCAAAATACAAAATTGCCCAAGCAGGGGTTTTAGATTCTCAAAGGGGTTTGCTAAATAATTAATCATTCTTTTATAGACTCAAACGGGAAAACTGGGGGGTTGAAGTGTTTAAACGAAAAGGAATAAGGTCGGCTTTTCCAGACCATCTTTTTGCAAAAAATTTCTGAAGAAACCTTACTCAATCATATGAAAAATCTTTTACACATGTCTGAATTGATTGGTTGAGAAAAAATCTGTCCATCCATCTCTATGAGAAATAATGCTCCTCCAGGTAGCACCTTTTGAATAATGAACGGCCCTTGCCAATTCGGAGCGAATTTCCCCTTAGCCTCTTCTTGTATCGGAAGGATTCGTGTCAAAATCTTGTCCCCACTTCAACCTCAGGTCTAACTTTCTTGTTATAAGTCTGAGCCATCCTGCTGGTAACATTGCCCATGACAATGGTATTCAACCTTCTTTCATCAATCAAAGACATTGCTCGTGGACGCTGTTGTCCATTCAGCTTCTTCCAACCGAGCCTCCATTAGAACGCCAGAAGATGGGGTTTCAACCAGCAGGTAATACCGCTTCCATCCTATACATGAGAGAGTAAGGTGTTGCCCCAATAGAAATCCTGATTGCAATTCTCCATGCCAAAAGGGTAGTTTCTCACGCCAATCCTGGTGTGTTTCGATCATCTTGCAAATGATGATATCCAAGTTCATGAGATATCAGAATTTTCGTTCATCAAATTCCAAAAGGGTGATGTCCAAAGGTCAAATGTTTTTATTCATGATCATCCAAGAGCAAATAAAATAAATGTGCGAAAATAAAATGAGTGGACCATAACTGAAGGACAAAAGGAGAAATTCCATTTCATTTGGCAAAGGGCAAGATAACAGATAATATTATGGAAACATAATTAAAGGCATGATTTTAAACAGGCAAAAAGTGAGGTAACAAGTGCATTGTTTTTGAAGAAATGATTGACATTAAAACATGATTCATTTTTCAAGGACAAACCCCTCAGATTTACCAAAACCTTCTCCGAAAGTGATAATCGTAGCCTAATCTTGTGTGGCCTCTTGAGGAATCAAGGAAAATCCACATTCTCCGTAGGGATCGGTGTTAGGGTGACCCCACAAACAGTTGAGATAACCTTGTCTCTATATCATCATCAGACCTGTCCTTAAATGATTCACCACCATCCTCATCTACTTCTTTAATGAGCTGAGCATGATCAACAATTTCCTCCTCCACACTGATCATTCCAATGAGTTTTTATGTTCCGGGAAAGGGTTTCTATTGACGCTATTCTTGCTCATTCTTTTCTTTCGAACTATATCCCCGCATCCACCATGTCTTGAATTCTATGTTTCAAGGCCCAAATTAATCGTCGAATGACCCGGCTTCCTAATGATAAGCGCAGATGGCATGGGATCATACCCAGGGTCCTGGGATACAGCTTTGGGAGGAACAAGGTGCTGATTTTCCCAGCCTTCAACCTGCTCATACAAATGGTCAATGGGCTGCCCAGATCGTGAAAGTTCGAAAGGTTTTCTGATTTTGCATTTCATTAGGCGGAAAAGAATTTTGAGCAGGATTTTGTGGAGCAGTGTCTAGGAGCATAGTTTTGACGAGGGTAGGAGATAGGTTGGGAAATTGAAAACAAAGGTTGGGGGTCCAAATGAATAGGGCGGCTGCTAGGCTGCCCGGTGGCAAAGGTGATAAACGCAGGATGGTAGGGATACCTGTAAGTATGAGTTTGATTGGTGGCTCCAAGTTCGGGCCTAAAAGGTGGTTCGATCCCACACAAAGCGATTCTCCTCATTCTTTCTAAACGGAGCTTCCTCCCACGCCATTTTGCCCTTGCAAGCAGTTTCCAATTGTCGCTTTCTGTATGGTCACATTGACAATTTTTCCAACTTTAACAAACTCATCATATTCTTCCAACTTATTGACAATTGTAGCAAAAGAACTCCCAGCCATTCAAAAAATCTCTTCAAAATAAGTGTCATGTGCCTTGATGAAAGTAACAATCTCTCTTCACGAGGCTCAACTTTAGCGACCAACTTTCTCCATCGCTGACATATGACTTGTGATCTTCTCTGAGGGTCTCCTTTGATTCCTTCCAATGTTGTTCATTGCCAGCTCACAATTGAATTCATACCGCTTCACAAAAGTCATGGACAAATCCAACCAAGTTTTGATCTCTTGAGATTTCAGTGTCGAAAATTCAATCCAAAACATCTCCTTCTAGGCTCTGGGAACAGACGATAGGGTAAAGTTCTCATCATCCACCTGCTTACCAAGCTTGTTGGCAAACATTTGAAGGTGCTGCTTAGGATTGCCGGTACCATCATACTTGCTGAACTTGGGTCTTGAAACCCATAGGTAGCTGGATGTCGGAAATAGGCAGCATCATCGTAATCCAATCCACCATGTCGCTTAGTTCTTGGTTCTTCTTTATAAACTCCTCAACCTCGCCCAGCCTCTTCATCGATCTTTGTCGGCATGACAGGCTCATCCATCTCCGGCTTTCCTGGGAGGCAATGTCCCATACAAAGGGTTCCGTGGTTATAAAGATGAGGCTTGGTATGACCTGGAGGTATGTTCAAAGTGATCCGGGTTGAGTATGAGGGTTTGCCTTTGTTGGGCTCAAGAAACATAGTCAGCTGAGTGTATGGAAAACCGTGTTATGGTGAGAGCAATCTCATGAAGGTTAGGAATAGGTGGAACAAGAGTGGTTTGAATATTGGTCGAGAAAGGGTGGATTACTTGTCACGTGGGAATGCTAACAAAGTGTTCATGATCATTCGAGGTACCACCTCCACCACAGCCACCAACTGATCAATTACACGCCTTTGCTGCCATCTCGGCTCATCTCGCTGAACCTTCCCAATACTTCACTTAACTGAAGCTCCCAAGGCAGCAAAACCGGCTGGTGACCAAAGCATTCCTATCCAAGCCTTCCGTGCGTAACTCATGCTTACTGGCTGCTTTGAGATTTTGCTTTAGAACGGTAACGATGGGCTTCAGTAAGCTATTTTAAAGTACCTGAATGGGAAAGGAAACACACTTTCGGAGCTTATTCCAAAGGGGAGTTGAGGAGATTTATTTGAAAGAGATAAAAGGAAAAAGAACGGTTAGTGATTGCTCATATAATTGGATGCATGTTAGGGGAGCCCTTTTTATGCCAAGGGTAGGCCTAACATGAAAAATGCAATCCTCTGGGGTATGCACCATACAATACCTGATGGGTCCGATCACTTTGTTGATATGCGATTAGTAATCGATCCACAAGGTTGACCAAAAGAATATGCACTTTTCGGCGATTATGAGGACAAAGTTCGAATGGATTCATTACTTTAATCGATATGTGAAGAGAGGTTAAAATGTTAATTTAGCATGAAAAGGATTATTCTTGAAGGAATCGTAGTGCCTTGACTAGCCTTGAGGGAAAATGGATCTAGTTCAAATGGATTGACGGATTGATGGTTTACCCAAAAAATCGAATCGGGTTTATTGCTTACTTGTAACTCCACATCTCCATTTTATTTGCAACACACTAGCTCATAAGCCTCTAAAATCAAGATTTGGCCTTGATAAAATCATTATCTCAATAATAAAATATTTGTGAATTTTTTTCGATTTAGTGTCCTTATGCATGGGATTTTACCAACTTTGATAAAATGGCCAAAAATGATTACTAGGGTTTATATTCTAGCATGTGGTCACCCATATCTTTGGATGCCATCATAGAAGGATCGCACCCTACCTTACCTTGTGCACTACCCCTTGGATGTTACCAAAAACATAAACATGCAAATCTCATTGGATTATATATCCCAGACACAAGGGTGGTTTATTCCTAACATGGATTCCCTATGTAGCATTCCCTATGGCTTATGCATGATGCCATTTTATTAAAGCAAGTAAGGTGCAAAATGAAACACGGCCTATAGGAGCCCCATTTGAATGTCGGGGTAAGTCTAAAAGTGATATGCAATTACAACTTGAATGCAATGAACATAAATTCAAACGCGGCAATAGCCTATCTAGAATGATGGTTTGTCTTAAAAAGTGTCAAGACTCTTATTTTCTAGAGTTTGTGAAATGCAAGAAAACAAAAGGTTAGTTTAATCAACGATATCACATAACACGCTGGAGCAACAAATTGCACAAAATAAAGAAGGGTGGAATCCCTCCTCTCGTGTCTAGTGATCCTTAATAGGGTAAGGTAGACTCTACCCTAGGCAATTCTAACATGGATGCATGAGGTTGGGCTCACTAATGCATCTAGACTCGATAAAGGTTACAGGCTCCCAAACCTTCAGACAAAAAGGCAAAAGGTCATCAATCCAAATGCCTCAAGTCGGTGGAGTCTGAGTGATCCCCTAGACATTGCTACTGCGTGCCATGGCCACGGCCACATGTCCAAGTGGATCGATCCTAATCCTATTAGGAAGAGCATGGCGGACAAGCCACCAAAAGTAAAAAAAAAGTAGGGTTAAAGTAAAATACATATGCACGTATGAAAGTGATTCCCTTTGAGAGGAGGGATTTAAACATCAAACATTTTCGAGGCTCTAGGGTAGATGCACACCCACCCCAAATGCAAGGCGCGGTACAAGTAAATAAATAAACAATAATTCATTCATCATGTACACGATGTGTAAGGAGTGATTGCACGGGAAAACCCTAAAAGAGAAAAGAAAAAGGAATGCAACCTAAAACATCCAAATGTGATATATAAGAAAGTTAGAAAAGAAATAATCAACTAAATCAAGTGTTCGGACCCTCTTAGGAAAATCCCCTGATTGAGCATCGCTTTGCAGTCGCATACATTTTTTGATTAAATGGAAAAGGGAAAGATTTGATTTTATTGGTTTTGAAAAGAAAAGGAAAAGGGTCATGGGACTATAAAATGCGACGTGGTTTGGACCCAAAACAAAAAGTCTAGAAAGGGTTTTGGAAAAGGTTTGAGTCGCCACTTGGTATGGAGTTTAGGTGTACCAAGTCACCCAAGAAGATTTAATTAATGAAAATAAACAAAGAAAACCCTTTTAGACGCACCTGTGTCTTTGAAAACTAGAGAAAAGGTTCGGTCACGGTTGAAAAGGGAAGGCAAAGATTCTGATGTTACCGCCTCTAAGGCACCCTTCTAACCTAGCCAAAGCTAGTTGCAAGATTTAGTTGAAAATTTCCTAATTCTAACTTTAAAATTTATCACATTTGATGTTGTCTATATGGATGCAAAACCTAGACCTAATGTTGGATCGAGAGGGCAAAATGTCTCCTTGAGGTGTGATTGGAATTGATCACATTAGTTGTGTCATCCAATTTTGATCCCTCGAGGAGGTCATTAAAAAATGCAAATGATGAGACTCAATGAACGAAAGTAGGGTTTTCAAAATGCAATTTTTATAAAGTATCAAGAGAAAAGAAGTTGTTTTTGAAAGGATCAATTCTAAATGCAAAAGGAACTTGAATTTCCAAAAGATACAATTTTAAGAAAAGTGGCTTTTAACTTTGAATTGCTAAAACATGAAGAAGAAAGTTGATTTTTAAAGAATGGTTTTGATAGCATTTAAAATAATGCACATGTATGTCCTAAAGAGGAATAATGCAACATAATGGGTGGGACTAAATTCGGACTTTGAATCTTCCTTTCATAGAAGGAAATAAAAGCACTAAGGCTAGGGAAGCCATACGCTCTTCCCTAATTCAAAGGGTAATGCCTTAAATGCACTAATCTAAAAAAAAGAAAACTAAATGAGATGTTTCACATACAATGGGATGGGATAATAGTGACATGCAAAATGAGAAAGAAACTCTAAAGTGAAAAGTGTGTGAAATTTGTATCTAATGCATGAATGGCGTTTAAGGGTCTAGCATTGGACTAGCCATCGTCAAAAGGTTCTCACTAACATTGGATTAGTGAGAAATCGAAAGGAAAGGCCACAACTAGCATTGGACTAGTGTGGTGATCGCCAATATATTTACACATAATCATGTAGACATGATAATAAAGCAAAAAACACATAAAACACATAAACACATAACACATAGGCATAATATCTAAATGCAAGGCCCTAGGAAAGCAAATAAACACATAATCATGCAAGCATGCAAAATAAGCATATAAAAAACTAATTATTACATTGGGGGAAACCTAAATACATTCTAAGGGGAAAAATTCGGAATAATAATCTAACTATTACATTTTCTAGAATAAATACACTTTTGCCAAATTAAACCTATCTATTACAACTTGGCATCCAAGGCCTCCAAATGATTTACTCAAAATTAAATGACATAAATAAAGACTAGACATGAATAAAAGCAAAGGAAAACTTAATTTAAAACATGCAAGATCATGCAAAACACATAATAAGCACATAATAGAGGAAAGGAGTTACCATCCCTTGATGTGATGCCTTAATTGAATCCTTAGATGATGGGAATGGTTATCTAAGACTCAATGTCAACAAAAGGTATCAAGGTACCAATTTAAAGGAAAACCAATCAAAATTCAAAGAAAGGGTATCTAAAACATTCTGCAAAGCAAACAGATAATACTAGGAAATAGAGTAAGATTCGGAACAAAAGAGCGGAAATATCAAATGTACTAAAAAAGAGTACGGTTATCAGAACGCTGATAGAGTCAAGCAACACACCAAGCATGCAAAAAAAAAAATCAAAGTTCGAGAGGAACGCTGGACGAACGACTCACCCAGAACTATCCCATGTTTCTTCCCATCTTCAAAACATCAGGAAGATTGCTTCCAGTTTTTCAGACAATAATACAAACGAAATATTCAGAGGCAAGGGGATCCATTCAAAGCATCAAACATCATCATTCAGAACAAGCTAAACCCATAAAGATCAAATCATAAGCATTAACATCATCAAATGGACAAATAAGGGAAGGAAAAGAACCTGCCGCTAGAAACGAGGATTGTTACGCTGACCTCAGCGTAAATGCTGCCGCTTCTTCACATCTTCGCATTCAAACGTAAACGAAGTACGCCGGTAGTCCACGCGAAGAGGTCCGCTGCTTCACAACTTCAAACATTCAAGAGGAACGCGACCTACGCCTGGTTATCCGCTAAGTAGTCCGCTTTCACATCTTCAAAACGTGAAGAACATTTTTCCGAAATTTCGAATCACAATAAAGATCATCACGTAAGCATCAAACGCCCTGATTTTAAACGTAAAACAAATCTACTAGCCTTACCAAGGCTTTATAAACACAACATGCTCATATAACAGCTAGCAATGTAACCGAAACGAAGTACAACAGAGAAAATATTCAAGACCTTGGTTCCACCAAAAGGTCCAAATCTCGATAATTTTACGATCAAAAACAAGAATAGAGTAGAGTTGATTGAATCGGAAGTTTGAATCTAAACAAGAGAAGAGACGAATTCCAAGAATAATCTCCCAAGTGTGAAACCCTAGTTTTTCTTTCCTTTTTCTTTTCTCTCACCTTTCAAAGCTCTTCTAATTGTCTCTTTTTTTCCCAAATTTTCCCAACCTCTTTGTTAAACCCTAATCTATATTTATAGCCACCAAACCTAGAACTAAGGGTTTTGATGTTCTTGGATGAGGTGAGCTAATTTTGAACGTTAGATGAGTTGTTAGGGGTTAAGGTGAGTTGGGGAATGTTTAAATAGGTTTCTATCGCTCAAGCATCGAAAATTACAGCTGAAAAGGATGATCCGATTGGAAGAATCATACAGCTTTTTTTTTCGCTGACAGTTGTTGCTGACTGTTACGCTAGACTTATCCCATGCTAACTAGTCCTTTTTTGACCCTTTTTTTTAAGAAACCTACAAAATGAGAAAATTATGTTAGAAAATTCAAAAAATAAATAACCAAACATTAATAGATAAAAACATAGGAAAACAAAAGAAATAGTCAAAATTTGGTG